>VXBR01003453.1:360351-435832 GCA_013400215.1 Cisticola juncidis
CTCGAATCTCCTCGAATCTCCTCGAATCTCCTCTCCTCTCCTCTCCTCGAATCTCCTCAAATCTCCTCGAATCTCATCTCCTCTCCTCGAATCTCCTCTCCTCGAATCTCCTCTCCCAGAGTGCTGCATCCAGCTCTGGATCCAATCATCAGAGAAAGGGTATGGATCCCTTGGATCAAGTCCAGGCAAGGGCCACAAAGATAATCAGAGAGATGGAGCACCATTCCTGTGAAGACAAGCTGAGATAGCTGGGGTTGTTTAGGCTGGAGAGGAGAAGGCTCCATGGACACCATACTGGGACCATCCATTACCTAAAGGGACCTATAAGAAAAGAGACAAAATTTCTAGCAGGACCTGTTGTGATAGGCCAAGGGGTCATGGTTTGAAACTACAAGAGAGTCAATTTAGATTAGATAGAAGGAAGAAGTTTTTTACAACAAGGGTGGTAAAACACTGAAACAGATTGCCCAGAGAGTGGTAGGTGCCCCATCCCTGGAAACATTCAAGGTCAGGTTGGACAAGTCTCTGAGCAGCCTGGTCTAGCTGAAGATGTTCGTTGCTATTAGATGGACTTTAAAGGTCTCTTCCAACCCAAACTACTCTGTGATTCTGTGAAAGGTTTTGCAGTTGTATTTTTCTTTTTCTTTTTTTTAGCAGAGTGAGTACTAAACATTTATAACTGAAAGCTAGCACTAGTTCAGTAGTGATTTTTATGTTGATGGTCCACCGAGGTAAAATTGTTTCATTGGTGAACTTCCTAAATACAGAGAGCTTAAGTTTGCAACTAGTACATTTTGATGCCCATGGTCAACTATCCCACAGTATTAATTCTAGTATTAGACCTTGCATCTGACACTGAGATGGGAAGTACAGACTGGATTCTTAGAATACCAGCCATTTAAAGGGATTGGTTCTTTTTTTCTGAATTTAGTTCAAGGGTAGGAGCAAAGGAGGATTCTTGCAACTAGCTTAAGCCCATCTGTTAAGATTTCTCTTTTGTGCTTCAAGACAACCCCATTCACATATCCAAATGCAGTTGACTATACTTTAAATCAAAAGGAAAATACTTTGAAAAAGAATTTTCCTAGAGAGCCTGTAAACCTGGGACCCTGATATACTATCATTTTTGTTCCTGTTACTCAGATGTATTTTCCTTGTGAAGCACAATACAGCTTGGGAGTGCCCAGTCCTGTGAAAAGTAAATTAGTCAGAGGTACATGAGTCAAAAGCCTCACGACAGAAGTCACAAGGAAATCTAGTAGAAGATACTGACATTACAGAAGAGTTTCAGACCACCCCCACAAGCTGTTTTGAAACCAGATCTGAACTAGACATATAATGCTAAGCTGTGTTAGTGTGAGCAAAGTGGTGGGAGTGTGTGGAGTTTGGTCTCTGGCTTTTACTTGGCAATATAGTAATAGCCTGTGGGACCACTGCTTCATGATTCCATATCTGATATTTCATGGTGCTTTGCCAAAGACCTTACTGACTTGGAAAGAGTTTGGAGAAGACAAATCTGAAATCTGAAGTTGTAGCTTCTAGAAAAAGTACTCAGAAGTTTGATTTATTTCATTTAACATAGAAAAGGTTGTCAGGTAAATTGATCATGTCCTTTCTATGGTATCTGTGTAGTCAGGTTATCTGATAGCAGAGGGCTTTTAGTCTCTCACACAAAAACAAACGAAATGCAGTGAGTTGAAGTCAATGCTAAAGAGATTCAAACCATGGAGCAGACATGGTTTTGACAATAATGAATTATTGAAGCAGCTTCATCAAGGTTATGGGTAATTCTCAATCACTGAAATATTTAAATCCCAAGGTTCTTTTTGTGTAATCTTATGAAGCATATCCAGAAGTTATGAACTTGAAGTATATGTCTTGGGATGAAATTATTTAGCCTTTGTTATTCAGAAGGTCATTCTAGAGCAGGGTCTTCAAGGAAGGATCCTGTAAACTATTTTTACAGTCAGCTAGAAACTCTATTACCTCTTGTAAAACATGTCTGTGTGGTGCCAGGATCTGTTCTCTGCTGGAAAATGTTTAGGATTTGATAGATTAATAACACTTGAAAACCATTTATCAAGATTTCTGACCTAGGTTTGCTAGTCAAATCAACAGAGGAAATGCAGTCTTTAGCATGAACATAACTTAAATAATATCTCTACTAAAACCACTATTCCTCACCTACTAGGTAACATACAAGACAACCCAATGATGAATACATTCAATATATTAATATATGTATGAGAACATATATATTGAGTATATTGGATGCATCCAGGTACTTGTCAGCAAAACTGCCCTCTTGCTAATGTTTTCTGGTCTAGAGCAGAAATACAGGGGGTTTGTACCCACAAATCTGCACTCTGATATTCCTCTGTTTTCTGACAGATAAGTATTGTGCATACAGCCTGAATATGCTGACATCACAGAGGAGCTGGGAGTATAAAATAGTTTGGTTGCAAGATATTTTGCAGTAAAAATAATGGCAACTTTTTTTTTTTTGGAGAACTTCTTATGATTCTACCTCGAGTTTGCAGAGCCTCTCACACTGGCAGGGACAAAGCCCACAGTTTATACAGTCTTTTCCTTTTCTTGCCAAGGATTGGTCCAGGATTCCCTAGCTCCCTGACATAAACACTGGTCCCTTGGCTTCCTTCTTTCAGATGTGACATCCCAAACTGAGATTTCTCAATAATGTCATTGCTTTGGTCAATGCAGTAAAGCATTTTTTTTGGGAAGCATCTTTGAGGGAAGATTTCTGTGAAGATGCAGTTAGACCATCTTACTACAATTACATGCAATAGGGAGGGAGGAAGACTCTCTTTTATTTTAAACTGGGAGTTTGTGCTGTGGGAAAATGTTGAGGGAATGAGCCACACACTTGAACATCTGAAAGCTAATGGTTAAATGCCACTGTCATTTAATTGCATGATCCTGTTGCACAGAGACCACAATGTCAGTGTACAACTGGGCAGAACTTTTAGTGCATTGGGGTAGTACCAAATCTGGCATTACAATTTCTTTGGCTCTGAAAATTTAATTATTTTCTTTTAGCTTTGTTTCTAGTGTACTTAGATAGACATTAATTCCTTTGAGTATATCGTAAATCAGCTCCAAAAATAAGGAAATAGCATAGGAAATTCTACACATTTTACTGATATTAATAATCATATTATTTTAATGCAAGAAATAATATGAGATGTGAGAGAGTGAGGAAGATTTGATCCAAATTTAAAATTACACTGGTATTTTAGTTCCCACAGATTAGTCTTCTGCATTTGTACATAGATTATTGGCTTCTGCAACTGTGTGGCTTCAATACATCCAAAAATCAGGTGAGTGGCAGAGATGGCAGAAATCACTCAGCAATGTAGAACAGCAGCTTGGGTCAGGGGAGATTTGTTGTTTGCTTCCATCTTTGCATCCTTGGCAAAGCAGGGGCCATGACAGAATTTATACAAAGTGCACAGAGCAAGTCAACTACACTTTAATCCTCAGAAGGGTGGGTGACAGGGGCAAAGGACTTGCAGTCTGTTCTGAAAAGCATCATCTACTTCACTCTGATGTGCTGCCAGCAGAAGATAACTTCCTTTATTGTTTCCTAGTCTCAGAATGTTTCTAGACACACAACAGACATTTCTTTTCTATGAAAAAAAAATTCAAAGCTTTCACATAGACATATAGAGGGGAAGAAAGTAACCACCTGCTGACTTCAGATTGCAGCAAAAATACTTCATTTTTTTGTTATTGTTTCTCAAAGAAAAAACATCGTTTTCAGTTGCCCAGTGCAAAAACTAGTAGAGTTAAAAAAAGAGGAAAAAGTGTTGTTTATTCACATGGATCTGAAGTCCTTAAATTCTACTAGAGTAAAAATTAAGGATGTTTTAGTCAATTTGCCCTGCAATTTGCCCTTGCTTAACCTTTAAGATGAAACCAGGATAAGTATGAATAATCATATCATGGAGCAGGAATTTCTCTCTCTGTGAGTGGATGATTATTCAGTTGCATATAATGTCCATGGAAAGTGTGTTCCTAGGTATTCAACAGAGTTTTGACTGATGATTATTTATGGCTCTATTAAAATGTGTTGCATCACTGCTGCTAGATTATGGAACTTTATAGTTGTAATGTATTTTGTCTTTTATAATAAATTCCAAGAAAGTAACATACTTAATTTTTTTTTTTACTAAGTCTGCCTAGAATTTTCTTGTATGGCTCAATGCAGTTCTCTCCACATTCCCAGCCATCAGTATATCCAGTGACTTTTTTGTCTCTGAGACACTGAGCTCCATATATTCAACATTTCTGATCTTCTGAAATGCACGTAAGCTTCAAAATGACAAACCAGTAGTGATGGGGAAAAGCTAATTATACCTGAGCAGTCTGGGTATTCATGAACCATTTCACTAATTGTTTAGGCTATTTTACTTTTAAAAGACATGTCTTTTCATTCCTATTGAGGTTTCTCTTGTAGACTTTTTCCTTTCTCACATTTTGGGTCCCCATCCTGCAGTTCCTCCTATTTGGATGAGCCCTGTCAGCCTGGCTGATGTGTGTCAGTGGGGCTCTCCCTGTTACAGGAGTGATAGAGAGCTTTGATGGCAAATTGCTGGGCATGAACACCTGCTTTCTGATCAAAACCTAACATAGAAATGTCAGGCATAAAGGTGTTATTACATTAACTAAAATATAATAGGGATATGTTGTACCATGCCCTGAAAATTAAAATCAACACTGCAATGTTAATTAAGCCTACAGCATTTTATTCGTACATGTAGATATTCAATATATTGCTCAATTAGGTGTATTTAGTGCAGCCTCTTTTCCTGCCCTTTCCTATAACATAAATGCAAAAGAGCATTATAAATGAAACCCCTGTACATTTCAGTCAGCAGGATATTCAATATTTCAGATGTCTAAAGACCAGTGTCTTCCAAAATGACATTTCTTCCAATAATTTACTCAGAGATTTACATGATGTTAACACAGCTGTTTAAAGCATGGTGCTCACAATGCCAAGGCTGCAGGCAGGTTTGATCCCTGTGTGGGATCATTTCAGTCATTTAAGAGTTGGACTTGATGATCCTTGTGCGTCCCTTCCAACTCAGAATATTCTGTGGTTCTGTGATTTCTTACATATTCTGATGGCATTAAAGCAATAGGAAGGAGCTGGAGCAGTTTTCATGTGTTTGAGTTACATTACCAGAGACAGAATAAACAGTTCTTGCATTCTTGTGGAAACGTTAATTACTCACACGGCACAACATCATTACAATCAAGACAGAGCAATCAGTTCATATAACAAACCCTATAATCAAAGTAATGTAATCAATGCAAGTAATCAACCATAATAAGCAATTAAATACCTAACTGCATCAAGCAATAACTAAAATTACAGCCTCAAATAGTATCAGCTAATTGCATCACTAGAAACTTGTGCAAAAGCAGTGGTAAGTCTACGTTTTTAACTACACAGCATAGATATTGCAGATATTATGGGAAGGTCTATAGCTTCATCCTGAGAGACATTGGCTCACAAGACTTGAGCAAAGCAAAGCAGACCTGTTCCTGAGGCAGGGTTGGGGTTGCTGTATTAAGGCAGGAGTAGGGTTCCTCACTGGAGCCTTGTGTGACCCTATCTCTAGGGCAGGCAGAGCAGCAGCCCCGAGGCAGGCAGTGTCACTCAGGAGCTCTGCACACACATCCTTCCCTCCTGCCACCAGCCTGGGCCAGCTCCAGGCACTGCAGCCACTGAACCTCCTTGGGGATATGCAGAGGACTCAGCTCCCATTTCTTTTGCCTGCTCCACTGCACTCCACTTGTGCCACGGAGAGTGTGGCCAAAAGTCATTGAGGTCTTAACCTCTCCTAATAATTCTGTATCCATCTGAGAACCGACCTGTCAGTCCACATCAGGAAATATTCTATCTGTGCCCCTTGTGCAACAACGGTGCATCTTCAGCACCTGAAGGCTTTTCATTTGACTGTAGCAGTAGAAGAGCACAAACCTCACCAAAATATAGAAGAGTAAGACTAAGGCTACCACTGCAAATTATTTACATAAAATAAAAGTCAGTGAGGAAATATAAAGTGAGACAGAACCCTATATGTGTATTTCTCAGCCATGATGGTGTACAGATATTCTGAATATTTACTGGTTTGAAAGACCTGAAATGATGTGCTGGTTTGAAAGCAAAACCAGTGAGACTCCAAGTCAGAAATACAATTTAATAAAGAGAGAACAAACAACAAGAAAGATAAAAGTAAAAATAAAATAAAAAATTAAAATAAAATAAAAATAAAATAAAAATAAAGACAATTTTTCAAAGGACCACTGACAGAGTCAAAATGCAAACCTGACACCCTGTTGGTCAGGATGTTGGAAGCAGCCCAGAGTAAATCCTCCTGGAATGACAGTTTTGGCTCCATTGAAGTAGAGACGATCCTCAGGAAAGGGTCCAGTCATCCCCTGGGAATCCAATGGAAACAGGCCCCTTGGTGTTTGGGATTGCTGGTTTTATCCCAGTGGAAAGGTTTTGGCTCCTCCCACTGGGTGGAGCATCTCACGATGGAATGAGATGATGTTATCAGTCATGTGAGAGACCTTAAATGGCCCATTCACAGGTGATGTCCCTTGGAGGAGGATGGGTGGAGGAAGAGATAAGAAGGCACTGCCTTATCTGGTATTATCAGGTGTCCCATTAACAGAAGGCATCCACCCTCTTTCCACCCCTAGAGTTACAAGAGAAAAGGAACAATATCTCCCAACCGGTTTCAACAGATGAAAATAGAATACACATTTTTGGTTATATTTTTCACCCAAAGACGAATGAATATGCTGCTACCAAGTATTAAGAGAATAGGATTCTGTAGGATCCAGTCTTTCAGATTAAATAGAAATCGTAAAAGGAACCCCTGGAAAGCACAATGTGAAGTAAATCTTGTTTGTGAGAGTAAAATTTTAAGCTCCACCATTCCTATTTTTGCCACTGAAGTTGGGTTGTTTTAGCATAGCAGACAAAATAGGCAGGGTCTCTAGGCTGGACTGCAGCATTTCTGGAAGACGACTAGCTCTTAAATTCTTGCAAGGCAGATGTAGCAGCACATGAAAGGGTAAGTGCTGTCTGCAGTCTGCAGTGGAATTGCTATCATGGCATGACCTCGCCCAAAGAATGTAACGAGATGCTGTGGGGGCTGCCCCTGAAGTGCTTAAACAACACTGGGAATGTATTATTTGCACCAGGGGATCACTAATGTGCTGTAGTTACAGTAGCAGTATGGCATGAACAGAAGCATGTCTCTGTCTCCCTCTGCATCGCTTTGGAGGGTTTGATCAACTCTGCATTTGGGAACCCTCAGCTCCTAAGGCATGGGAAATATGTGTAGAAATTGAATTAACACATGCTAGCCATGTCTGCAGCTTAGGTAAAAAGAACACCTGAAAACCCAGTTCTGGGGCTTAAAGTTTCTTAATATACTTTCCTAATTATTGGATAAATTTTGAAAAAAACAAAAAAATTGAAAACATTCTATTCCTGACAGTCCAGTCCATTGCAGCCCCTGGCAGCAGCATGACCTTGGGGCTGGGCTGCTGCACTCCTGCAGGACTGTGGGAGTCCAGAAATGGCTCATTCTTTTTTTAGCCCAGCATGTGCTATGCACACCCTGACAGCCTAGGGCTTTCCATGTCAACAGTCAAGGTGGTGCTCTCAAGAGGACAAAATATCAGAAAAAGTAGGAAACCATTGCCATTAGAGAGGAGAAAATGGCTGAAATGCAGAAATGGAGAGGCATGGAGGCTCTCTAAATGAGGTGAAACTGAACTGACACATTTGGATTCAAAAGCTGGTTATGACCTCCGTGGCTATGAGATAAAGGTTGTTAATAATGCTAGAAAAGACTGTCCTGGTGCATGGTCAAAAGGTGAAATAGGAAGGGATTGTCATAGAATGGTAGAATTATTTAGGTTGGAAAAGACCCTAAGTTCAACGTAAACTTAACACTGCCAAATCCAGTAGTACAATTAATTTTGTGACTATAACTGTACTTTCCCAACTTTCTTAATTTAAAAATTAAAAAAAAAGAAAAAAGTTTATTTGTTTTTGTTTTACAATTTCTGTCATTTAATCATCTCTCCATAATGTCCATGACTTTGTTTTCGAACACCTGGACTTCCTTTTAGGGTCACAGTGGTTTTTAAACCTGAGGTTTTGTAGCAACCACAGCATTCCAGATAGCTGCCAGCCAAATGCTTACAGCAAATTTATTATGTGGGTTGAATTTCTTCATGAATAAGAGAGGTGGAGATGCAGTGGCAGCCTCTTTAGAATCCCTGGCACTGACTGAAAGAGCACATCCTAGCAAAGGGCAGGAGCTGATGCCTGGCACTCCTGTAAGAGCTGTCCCAGATATTGAATGGAGGGAAGGGAAGGGAAGGGAAGGGAAGGGAAGGGAAGGGAAGGGGAAGAAGGGAGAAGCCCACTGAGCCCCATGGTGGTGGTGGGCAGCCCAGGACACTGGCCTGTCCAGGGAGGCAACATTTTCTGTGGGGGCACATGATCTGTCCTGTCCAGAGGCTCCTGGTGCAGTGAGCAGTGACCCCTCTCTTTATCTCCAGCAGCTGTCTAAAATATAGAGGTTTGAAAATAATGGTATTATTAAAGAAATAAGTTTTCATGAAGCATGGGAGGAATATTATGTTAATAACTATATGTAAACAAATAGTTTACAAAGCAAACTCTATGTAATTATATGCATACAAAAATTTGATATCTCATGAATTATGGGTAAGACATTCTGTTAGACTACCACACTACTCTTTAACAACATGAGAAGATACGGTCTTTAGGAAACTAGAGGTTTTAAAATTGTTATTTTAATTAGTTTTCTGATAGTTGATGTGGGTTCAATATGGACATGGAGATTTCAGGAGGTATTGTTTCTTCTTTTTCCATATAACAGTGACATTTTGCAAGTTAAATTGTTTTCTGAAAGCCATTTCAGCTTCAGAAATTACAAACTGAAAACCGAATTGCAGGTTTATCTGCCAGTGAGTAAAAGCCCAAAACACTTTTCAAAAAACTCCTTTTTTCTGATTCTAGAGGGGTATGGTCATGTGCTCTGTGTGGGAGTCACAAGGCTGGGGAGCAAAATGAAGTATAAAATGTTTTGTTCTGCAAAGCTGACGCCCCCTCACTGCAGTATTGATGATACTGGCCTTGGACTCAGAAATTCCTAATATCAAACCGGCCAGAGCCAATGTGGAAACTGTTCATAAAATTTTTTTAAATTGACATATTTCATTTGTTTATGGTTGAAAGCACAGAGATTTTTGTATTAATCAGTCCTGTGCATCCCTAGAATTTTCTAGCAGTCTTCCTCAGGAGAATCCCATCTATTTGGGAATGCTGTTGAAAAAGCTGGAGAAACAGCCCTTGGTCAGGAAGACAGGAATTACAAAAGACCTGTAGCATTTCCTCTCATTGTTTGTACAGGGCAGGATCCAACCAACTTAAGTTTGGGCCCCCAGAGAGTGATGCAGTCTGCCTGCTTTCCCAGGCTCCTTCTTTTAGGGGCTTCTTTTATCTTTGGTCTGAAAGCTCTCAGGTTTGTATGCTCCCATGTGCCACGTGCTCTCAGCCAGTGTGGGGCAGACACAGATACCTGTGCTCCATCTAGCCCTCCAGAGAAGCATAAAAGCTAATTGCTAATAACTTCTTTGTTCATATTTGCATGCCTGTTTTCAGAAAGTTAGCAGAGAGCGTGATCTTGAGGGGAATTATAATCCCCAGAACACCCAACTGTTGGCACAAGGCTGAGCTGGCACTGAAGGGTGATGTTTCAGTTTGGTTTTAGGATTAAACTTGAAAAATCTTGGCAGCTATCCCTCTCCTATTCATTGCTAGCTTTGCTAGTACATGAAAACAACTGAAAACAGAAAATTAAAACTTTACACTAATGAGACACTAAAAACATTATTCTGGTTTTGGTTTCCTCAATTTTATCTATATTCATCTTTTACATGTGACCAGGATGGTTCCTTGCTCCCCAGGCCAACTGGCATGGTGAAGCCCACGTCCTCACTCTCAAAGTCTCTCGGAATGTAAATGGCAATGTCCAAATTACTTACTGGGAATGGTTCTTGGACCATACTAAATTACAAAGCATGCCCAGAAATTATTTTGGAAGAGTGATAGTTTACCCAGGCCAAAGCCATCACCAGCACAGTTCTAACAATTTAATGGGCTTGATGCTTGAATTTCAGCCCTGGGAACATTCCCTGGCAGTGATTAATCTACACCTCTCTCGATGCAGCTATGGAAGCTAAGACTAAATAAATGCTGTAATTGGAAAAAAGTATCCCTCACTGTATAATTATTTCAATAAAATATTACCCATGTTTTGTAAAGTATGGCATACATTTCAGTCAATACAGTTTACGCTATATCTCCATTTTCTGAAAGTGAGTTTACACATAAGGGAGGTGGAATTTTCCCTATGTTATCCAAAATATATCTGTTCTCCAAGGAAACAAAAACTGGCATAGCAAAAACTTCTTTGCATACCTCAGCTAAAATCCCTTCAACCTTACCAAAGACATTTTATCAAATTCACCAAAGATACTGTTAAAAGAACACTTCTCTTACACAAAAACATACTGCAATGCTTCCACCATCAAAGAGAATGTGGAGTTTCTATTGTATGCTCTTAAAATAAAGCAATCAGCCTAACCAAACTCCTCTATATTTGGACCAAATCTTCTCTTCTTTGGCATAAAGCCTTCCTCTTGTCTGTCTGTCATTCTCAGATTTTAATACACATACTAGAAAACTATTGAAAAAAAATCAAGAATAGGAAAAGCTGCAGTTTGCCTTGAAGGGTTCAAGGCTGAGCAGTTCTGACTTGTCTGAAATTAAAGGGAAGTACTGGGTGTCCTGGGGTTTTGGGGGGCTTTTTTGACACATCTGAAAGTTTTCTAAACTTAGCTTGATGGCATTCTGACTTTACCTGCTCAGTATACACAAACACACTCAAACGTAGTTAGTTAAGAAATCATCTTTTCCAGTGTTCAGAAGGATTGAATAAAACCTGTCCATTTTTCCTTTGCATCAATAAATAAACAAACCCAAGAATACAATTACATTTTTATAGAGAAGTCTTCCTCTTTTTACCAGCCTACATATTTTATCCTCTGTGTGTACCAGCAGAGCTTTAATCAACACAACTTTCCCACCTGCCAATTTCCACTTAAAGGGACTTACTCAAAGAAGCAGAGAAAGGGAACACATTATTTATTATATATTAATATTATACACTAGTGGGAGGTATTGCATAGCTCTGTTTCAATAATAGTGGTTGAAGAAGTTCTTGGAATCAAATGATATTAAATTAGTCAAAAAAGAATATTGTTGCTATATACTTTAGAGTTACCCTTAATAGATGAAATGTACATATATACATACACACATATACAGTATTTAAAAATAGCTTTGTTTCAACTACTGCTTCTATAAGCAGTAGAATCAAGAAGAAGCAAGGACTGGTAGGTATATACTAGATTCATACAATCTGTTTTGAGCAATGTGAAGCATTTTAAGAGCAGTCTGTCAGGAATGTTTTTATAGCTTTAAAATATGTCTCATTTGCCTTTGGTTTAGACACTCCTATAAAGTCCTGTGGCTGCTTATGTGGTGTGACATACTGTTGGATAACTTTTCAACACTTTTTAATATCTATGTGGTGCCTTATTCATATAAACACCTTAGTAGACAGACAGACAGACAGACCACAGCACCTCTGTGAGATGAAAATGGAAGCTTTTACCAGTGCAACCTTTTGGCATCCCCAGTGTACCATTACTTAAAGGTTGTGTGCTTTAGGTGTTAAATTTTGTAGGTGTCTGAACAAGGCCAATGTTATCTAATCTTTGTTATTTTTGTACGCTTGATCATCACTCATTTATCTGATTGCACATAGGGATTCATTTAGAAAATGAACTGAATGCAGAAGGCTGTCTGTACTAGTGCAGCAGGCTTGCTGTTCAAAATCAGGTGCATGAAGGAGGATACCCACTTGCCATGCCTGTGCATGCAGATGTAATAACTGTATTCACTGTGGTTGCTTCCAAGTCACAGCTCTGACCTTTTTGCTGCACAGCAGTATCAAGCCATAGTAGCTGGTATGGATTAATCAATAACCTCTTTCCTCAGGGAACAGTGCTGCTTCCAGTCACAAGCACACTTGGATGAAAAGTGTGCTTGTCTCCTCCATCAAAGACCAAACCAATAAAAGGACCAATTTATTTTTAAGAGGAAGAAGGTGTAAGAGGTAGAAAAACCATGTAAGCCAAGAGATCAGGGCCAAAAGTGAGGGTCTTCCTGTACTTGATGGAGGCAGATTAGACAGCTCTCTCACTGCCTTTAAGAAGATACAGTGGTGTCTGAGGGGAGTATTTTAGCATTCAGGGTCAGACTCAGCCTCATAGTGTGATGTGGTGGTGTCACTCATCAGCAACCTGTAGTAAGATATGAATGCCCCGAGGGTAAGGCCAGGGAGCATCTGTCTCCAGGTGCTAAGGCACAGCTGCTAAAGTCATAACCTATGATCCTTTGAGAGAACTTCTTAGTCTGCTCATAGCCTGACGTGGACTCTGACCCTCTTCACAGAACTGGAGTTGCTGAGACTGGACAGAACCTCTGGAGATTTCTGATGCAACCACCTGTGCTTACAGCAGTGTCAGCTAGCACAGGTCATTCAGAACTGTGTCCAGTTTGAGTATCTCCAAGGATGGACACTCCCCAACCACTCTTGGAAACCTGTTCCAGAGTTTAATCACCCATAGAATAAAAAAGGTTTCTTCTTATGTTTAAATGGAATTTTCCATATTTCAGTTTGTGCCCACTGCATCTTGTCATTTTTCTGGATGCTGCTAAGAGAAATGTGGCTCCATGTTTTTCACTTCCCCATCAAGTATTGATCTGTATTGATAAGGTGCATGGGAACCTTCTCTTGTCAAGGCTGAACAGTCCCAGCTCTGCTTTTCTTAGGACAGATATTCCAGTCTGTTAATTCACAGGCTCAGGTCTCTCATACCGGGGAGCCAAGCACTTTGTCCAGTATTCCAGATGTGTCTCTTTAACTTGCTCCCCAGATGCAGGATTTGACATTTTCCTGTACTGCACTTGTTGAGGTTCCTGTGGGCCATTTCTCCAGCCCAGGTCTCTCTGAACAATGACATGATCCTGTGGTGTTTCAGCTACTCATCCCAATTTTGTATCATCTGCTAGCTAGCAGAGAGTGCACTCTACCCATCATCCAGTTCAGTAATTGAGATGTTACACAATATTGTCCTAGTAGTGACCCCTGAGGTAGACAACTATTAAGGTACCTCAACCTGGTCTCAACATTATGACTTCAGCAGTTCTGCCAGTCCACCTCACTCTTCATTTATTTAGCCCATATTTCATCAGCTTGTCTGTGAGAATGAGAGACTGCCAGAGGCATTAGTGAAGATAAAGATCCAGAAGCAGGTGAGCAAGAAACTCCACTCATCCACCAAGCCAGTCACATCCTTGTAGAAGGTCAACAGGTGGGTCAGACATGACTCTCACTTTGTAAATCCATGCTGACTACTGCAAATCATGTCCTTGAGATGTTTGGAAATGGTTTCCAAGATTATTTCCCTTCCCATCAGGGTGTAGTTCCTTTGATTGTCCTTCTTGTCATCCTTGAAGACAGGATGTATCACCAGTCTGTTTAAATGTTCTCTAAACTGATCCTCCTTTGGCAAGGGCAGTTCTTTCTTGTGCCAGATTTTCCCATTGGTCTCCACTGCAGACCAAGGTAAAGAAGGCACTGAATACTTTGATCTTTTCCATGTCTTTATACTATGTTGCCTGACTAATTCAGTGATGTGCACATATTTTTCTGATTTCTCTTTTGCTGCTAATATACCCAATAGAAGCCCTTCTTCCTTCCCTTTGCAACCCTTGCTAGACTGAATTCCAGAAGAACATTGGCTTTCCTAATCCCATCTGTGCATGCTCATATAACTTTTCTATTTTCCTTTGTGGTGATTTCCCTTTTATTGCCCTTCTCATAGACTTCCTTTTCATGCCTGAGTTACATCTGGAGGTCCTTGTTTATCCACACAGGCCTCATGCTGCCTTTACTTGATTTCCTGCTAGATGGGATGAACTATTTCTCAATTTGGAGGAATGAACCTTGAATATCAACCCACTTTCCTGGACCTCACTTCTTTCCAGGACTGTATCCCATAGGATTCTTCCTACCATATCCCTGAAGAAACTAAAGTCTCCTTTCTTCAAGTCCAGAGCTGGGATCCTGCTCCATCCTCTCCAGATGCTGAACCCCACCGTATCATTAGGGGCAAGGCTGCCCCTGATCTTCACATCCCTGAGCAATCTTCCCTTGTTTGTAACTATGAAGTCCAGTAGAGCTCCTCTTCTTTTCAGCTCTTGTTCTGGCAGAGAAACTGCAATCTTCTTAGACCTCCCAACCAGGTCTGTCCCTAGAAGTCATGGCTAAAGGCTAATGCTTTCCCAGGACTGGGGAAGAATGCTGACCTAGTTCAAGACATGGCATGCTGTTTGTGTGGTATTTGCTTTTCCTCTAGAGAAAAGGAGTTACTGAAGCATTTTTTCTAACACTTGTGTAATATAAATAAATATTTTTGGATGCAGGAAGCTAACCTTTCTCTAACCCTTGAGAGTTGGTCCAAACTTGCTTAAGTTTGCTGGAGTAATCAGAAAGGCAAACAAGCTGATGGAGGAGCTTTATTCATTGATCTGTCTGCATTCCTGCCTAACTGCATTTTAACTAATTGTGTATTTTGGATCAGCAGATTTATACAGTTCACACTTCATTATCCAACAAGCAGAGAATAGTCTGCTTGTGATCTGAAGTAGTGCAGATCTTTCTGCAAAATCTGGGTTATTCCTGGATGGATCTTAAAGTTTTAAAATGCAGTGAAAGTTAATCAGTGAAGATTTCGGCTAACTTAAATAGTCCTTTGCTTATAAGTTGGCATGGAAAGAGGGGATGGCAGATAGTGGATTTTCATCTTCTGTATTGGATATGGTCTGACTGACATACTGGGCAGCAATAAGCACTTGAGTGCTTTCACAGAATTACAGAATCACTAGGTTGGAAGAGACCTTCCAGATCATCAAGTCCAATTCATGCCCTAAGACCGCAACTAAACCATGGCACCGAGTGCCACATCCAATCTTTTTTTAAACACATCCAGTGGTGGTGACTCCCCCACCTCCCCAGGCTGATCATTCTTTCCATAAAAAACTTTTTCCTAATATCCAACCTATGTTTCCCTTGACACAGCTGGAGTCTGTGTCCTCTCATTCTGTCAGTTGCTGCCTGGAGAAAGAAACTGACCCCCACCTGACTGCAGCCACCCTTCAGNTGTAATGCTGCAGCGGGGGGTTGTGGCCAAAATGCAGGACTCAGCACTTGGACTTATTGAACTTCATCCCATGGATGGACTCTGCCCATCCATCCAACCATTCCAGGTCTCTGCAGAGCCTTCCTACCTTCAGGACTAGATAAGTGATGGAAAGTTGAAAAAGCTGTTTGTTTGTTTGTTTGTTTGTTTGGTTTGTTTTGTTTTGTTTTGTTTTTGTTTTAGTGTTTGTTTGTTTGTTTGTTTGTTTTAAATGTAAGTAATTCCAACACTGCTTTGGGATAGACAGTGGATCACAGAGGACTCAAGTTGTCAAATCCTCCCCAAACAAATATGGTCTAGTCCTGAAACTGACTGAGGTATGCACCCTCCAGCCTTCAAAGTGGCTGTTTGCCAAGGTCAGGAGCACACATTTTCCATCTGGCCAAGGATATTTCATTGTGTTCTTCCTTTATATCAGTTTGTGGGAACTGTTACAAGCAAAACATGAAATATGAGCAGTGAATGCATCTTTTGCAATAGCATAAATGGAAAATAAGGCAAACCCAAACAATGTAGATTGCTTTCTCTTTATGCCCTAATTTCTTCATTATTCTTTCTTTTACTTCTGGGGTTTGGAGTGTGTGTTATAAGTGGAATACTCGAACTATTATCTATTTTACTTTGTTCTCACCATGGACATTGTTGAGATTCTTCAGAAAGAAAGTCCTTTGAAAATAAAGTATCTTGAAAACAACCTGCAAAATAAATCTTGGTTCTTAGGTAAGAAACTGTACCAGAAAAAAGAGTGATTGGACCATCCTCAGAGCAGGACTATTTGACATCAAGTGTGGTTAAATGACATCAAGTGGTTAAATGCCACTTTCTGAAAAGAAACATAGGGTCTGTGAGCCGTTTACCCAAGTGACTGCGTTGCTTCATCTCCACAGAGCTGTCAGCATCTGCATGGGGGCATGGGATATGGTGCTTTCCACTTCCTTCAAACCAATCACTTTTCTGGCTGTTTTTCTCCTTACAGGAACCCAGACCTCTGTATAACAAAAGATGCCAGTTTTATTCAAGTGGAATAGGATTCCTATATGATGCCTACCAGACTGAGGTAAACAAACTCACCACATCATGTGTTCACTTCTGCTGTCCTGGGGAGGAGTGAGGGAGAAGTTTGAGAGCATGTCTGTGCACACGGTAGAGAGAGACCCCACTGCTATTCTCCCACAAGTGACTCCCTGCTTGTCCAAGCCTCTCATGATTGCAAATCACTACACTCAGTGAGGTTATGAATTATCATCAGTGCTTGTATCTAGTACATTACTCTGGGACTGGAATGATTCCTAGTCCATCTATGCTGTAGAATAACTGTTTGGGATATGTTTGTCACATTGGCATTTTCCTCTAAGAAGGCTTTTGTAGACTCCAAGTGGAATAGGAAATACCTAATCCATTTGTATCATCTAGAAGACTTCAAATCTCTGTATTTATCCAGCGTAGTCCAAGAACATCAGTGGGTTTGAATGCAACATTTTTATTATCTCAATGACAGTAGCATGGTCAGAAAAGTGCCCATATTCAAAAGGCTAGCTTCCTGAGAAGTCCAGATTTAGTTTCTTTTCCTATTTTATTATTGTTGTAAATTGCTGGGAGTGAATTGAAAAGCAAAATGGAGAACAGCTAAACAGTGGTGTAATTTTCAAGAAGCCAGTTGTTCTTTATCAGCATTCCTGCCATGGCTAGGAAAATGTGTATGGGGAATGTTACCATTAATACTTCTAGAAAGCTTAGCAGAATATACTATCAAGTTTAGCAGCTCCTTAAATCTTGCTGCTATTGCATCCTGTTGCTGATTCCAGAAAATGTCTGACAAAAATATTGCACTGATCTCCTCATGTAAAGACCAACCCAGACAAACCTCTGAAGTGTGACAACACCCGTTCCAGTAAGATTTACTCCTTCCTCTTCTAACGTGTGCGTGCACACTCAGACACAGACATGCCTGAGAAATGCTTCTGACTCCTGTAACAAGCATGTGGTTGGCGTCACACTGACCACAGCTCCTTGCAGGTGACCCCAGCCTCAGGTTTCTGGCCAGACAGTTTTCCACAGCTCTGCTGATTCTGGGAATGTCTAAACTTGGGCCACCCAGAACTCCTTTCTCTATTTTGGAAAAAAACCAAACCACACATCTTATAAAAGTGTAGGTAGTTTCTAACAACATTCTTGTCTGGTTGTTCATTGATTTAGATTTAGGGTATGCTAATTCAGAGCTAAGGATCCGTGGCATTTTCACTTGGCTTTTGCTTTTCCAAAGGTAGCCAGCTAGTGAGCACAGGACATGCTCGGCATGTCAGGCAAACACTTTACTAGGAAAGCAGACTGCTTAGTGACTGCAAGTTTCCTTTTGATTGACATCTCTCACCTGTAAGTGGTCTCCAGCTCACTTGGTGTGCCTGTTTCAGTTCTCTTTGCTCAAAGCAGGAATAATTTTATTTTCTTGCAATTACCATGAGAGGAGAACATATGTTCAATTGCAGATGAGGAAATAATCAATGACAAAAATCCAGGACATGAAAAAGTTGTGTGTCTGGTCACTGAAATGAAAAAATACGTCTTGACATGCAGAACGCCCACAAATGACCTGTTTCCACCACCCTTGCTCACACCACACATTGATTTGTTTATTTTGGTTTATTCACTGTTCTCCTAAAAAGGAATGTCTTGTTCTATGCATGTTTTTAAAATGCAGTGATAAAAATAGATAACTACAGTAACTTCCTTGGCCAAGAATATGTGTCTTGTAGTAGAAGCACATAAAAAAACCATGTTTAAGATAATGCTGATCTCCCTGTTTTGTAATTTTAGCCTTCTCCATTAAAATGGGCCGACTGGCCTTAATATTGCTTGGAGAGGGAAAAACTACTTTTATTTCCTATCAAAAGTGGTCCTCAAACCAGGTACGAGAACAAACCAGTTTTTAGCAGCCCATTCCATCTTACATCCTCCTATCCCAACCATGCCTGAGTAATGGGAAAGGGGTATTTTAACTCTGCAGGTCTCAGGCTATTTTCACTGCATACAGGAGGTCAAAACCAAAGTCTGAAGATTCACTCAATGCAAAAGCATCCCCCAAAAAGGCTGAGGTAGCACCCTGTGCTTCAGGATTGTTTTTCAGCCTTCCTTGAGGTGTAGCCAGATGGGTTGGTTCAGTCACTGCCTTGATTCACCTGATGCAGTCAGTGGCAGTACAGGCTCCTCTTCTGCAGAAAACAGCAGCTCAGGCTGACAGCTGAATGTGAGTTCAGGCCAACAAAGCCCTTAGGTTACACTCCAGCAAGTTCAGCCACAACAGAGCAATGGTGTTGAAACCAGGTCCTGTCTCAGGGTGATATGTCCTTGTGCCAAGTGGGATGTGTCTGTATCAAACTGAGCTCCATTTCCAGATTGCAACACAGATGGAGACTGTCCTTTTATAACCTACCATTTGGGTATAAAAGAGCTGATTTATATGACACACTAACCACAGGTACAGCCTTATTCTGAGCAGCAAAACAATCCCAAGGAATCATAATAATCTCCTCCTTACATTAGTTTTGTCAGCCATCTTCCACTGCTGATCAAATCCTGCTAAGGACAAGTGGCAAGTTGGAGACCAGTTGTGAGATGAGCTTCCTCTGTTGCTGAGTGTGTGTGTTTAAGGCTCTCCTTTTTGCTGGGAACAACCACGTGAGGAGTACAGACTCATCAACAGTGACAGTTCTCATACTAAAAGTACACACAGATCCAGGACTTAGGAATTGAGAAATATCAGGTTTAACATCTCTTGTGGACGCTATTCCATAGAGTAACACATTCATGGCTAAGTCAGAGCTGTCTGATAAACTTGTCAAAAGCAGGAATGTATTCCTAAGCATGCTCCTTTTACTTTTTCATTATGAGGAGTTTTCCATTCAATAATACATTTTATTTGAATTTTGTGAACAAAATAGTTCTCAGTGGTCACAGAGAATTTTTTTTCCCTATCAAAAAAAAGCTATAGAAAGAAAGAATGTATTTTCTGATTGCTAGCTTTCAAAACCTGACAGCTCTCCAGGATTTCAAAGTCAATAAGCTAAAACTCTCAGGGAAAAAAAAAAAAGAAAAAAAAAAGCCTTACATATAAAGTATTTGAATTGGTCTGTAGTGCCAGATAGAAGTGATTAATGCTTACCACACTTAAGGAGTCATTAAAATGATTTTGTGTCTGGATGGAGAGTGGCTTATGTGCCTTTATTGTTCTAACATCTGTCCATCTCTGCAATTCCTCCTCACATAAATAAACCTTTTCACTTTTGTATTTGAGAGTCTGCAATAAATGGTACTTATTTGCTGGAGTGCTTGGATCTTTTCTGAATTATTCTGTTTGTGGGTTTGAAGATTGTTCTTGCTGTTGTTCATAATTACTTCCTTCTTCAGAAGTGTTTCACTGAAAGGGGAGAGTTCCCATTTATTGGAAGCTGTTCAGCTAAATTGGCTCCCTTGCCATTTCCCCACTATAACAGAGTGGTTCTCTCACCCACTTCATTGTTTGCTGTGGTGTATCTCTCCAGACCCACAGTCAGCTTGTCACAGCTGTAGGGATCTGAGCCCCACGGCTGCACACTCTGGGTCCAGCAGAACAGCACCAGGCAGTGCAGCAAAGTGCTTGAAAGCTCTGGCAGCCCTGGCTGCAGGCTGCTGCTGGGAGCTCTGGGTTCTACAGTGCAAACCCCTCAGACTCAGGGGCTCTCATCCTGGTTAAAACTCCCGTGAGCTCAGGGATGTCCCTCTGGCTTCCAGTAAGGAATTTTGGAATTTCAGGGTCTTTCTGCACCACCGGTAACACAACTTGAAAATGTTGTAGTCGCTGGATTTTTTTGTGGTCAGTACAGTAGGATGATTCACACAACACTGAAACATTGAGCATAAAATTAAGTTTCTGCTTTTTGGCAGGTGACATGTCATAACTTAAACAGCAAGTGCCAGCTGAAAGTGAAGAGTAACACATGCTATTGCTGTGATCTGTACAACTGTGAGAAGTAAGTACCTGTGTGCATTCCATGGCCTCTGAGAAATTCTTGGTTGGTTGTCCTTACTCCTAAATTGTAGGGAGGGCCTGAAGAAGTAACACAAGGAGCTTGTATGCTGAGAAATCCAGTTCCTCTGCAATTGAAGTCCTGATACCAACATGAAGTAGGTCAGTTGTTGTTCATTAGTGTTGATATTATTTCAGTTTCTTTTTCTTTAAATATATCCATCATTCAATTACGTCCCTGTTCAGATATACTGTTGGACTGGCAATGCATTTTCCCCATTAAATTTACTGAATCTTCTGCTTGGGTCACCCTTTGCACATCTCACTGTCATTGAATCATGGAGTGGTTTGGGTTGGAAGGGACCATAAGGACCACCTGGTTCCAACTCCCCTGCCATGGGCAGGGACACCCTCCACTGGACCAGGCTGCTCAGAGCCTCATCCAGCCTGGCCTTGGACACTTCTGCTGATGGGACATCCACAACTTCCCTGGGCAATCACCACCCTTACAGTGAAGAATCTCTTCCTAATATCTAAATCTTCCCTGGTTTTATTTAAAAACATTCTCCCTTGTCTTATCTCCATCTGCCCTTGTAAATCATCTTACCATGCACTCTCATGCAACCTCTGCAACCCTCTACAGTTCAGCTGCAGTCACTTTTCCTTCTTTCCCCCTGTCTATTTCTCATTTTTTTCCTTCCTACATCTATTTTATTTTGGTTTTGCCTCCACGTCACATGCTAGCAGCCCCAAATAACCCCGCTTCAATGTAAGACTTGGCTAGTGTGATGCCAAACACAAACATTTTAGGCATAGGACAACAAGGCATGAACAATCAAGCTTCTACACAAAGCTTCTGCATGAAAAAGTAGCCCTTAGCCAGATGATATCTCAACTAGAGAAGTAAAATGACATGTGGGACTAGAGGGAAGTGATTTATGCATGCACATTTCTTATGCAGATGGGATACACAAAGTGAATGAAGGTCTATGGAATGGATTAAAATCCTATGTAGAGTCTTTTATTTATGCAAGGAGTGTTAAATCTGGACATGATGGAGGTACATGAAACAAGTGGGAAAGGTAGAGAATGCTCAACTTTGGTAACTTTTCTATGACAGACAGATGATTGAACATCATATTTACAATGCACTATGTATATAGTGAGAATGCTTCCTTTGGAGTACACAGTTAATACCTGCATGGTGACACTGAACCAAACAGCCCAGCTCAAGACAGAAAAGGATAGGGGTGCTAAAGGGGTGGAAGTATTTGGAATTGTCAAAAAAAGTGACTAAAACTGTTGCTAAAAGTATAAAGTACCCACAAGGAGAGATCAGGCACATTTCCCTTTCAGATGGAGATCCTCAGTGCCATTTTTCTAAGACATTGAGTTTGTTTGAAACACTTGGGTCTGATCACTGCTGTGACATTATTCAGTGATAACACACAGTATGTGTTGTGCTATTGTCAACCTTCTACAGTGGACAGCGAGATCTTATGGCATGGACAAATCCAGAGTAAATAAGCAGTCACACTGCTCTGGAGGCTTGGCAATTCCAGTTCACATGATGGCTAGAGAGAAGTAGGAGGCCCACAAAATGATTTGTTGTTCAGCCATGGAATAGACTGATATGAAGGCAGGATTGTAAATCTGATTTCCTCAGCCTCGTGGCAGCTGAAGCTGTAGGTTTGTTTAGTTAAGATGGGCTCATAGCTGGGCTCAGATGAAGTCAATAGTAGTAGTAGCTCTTCAGTGCCAGAACCATAACCTGAAGCCATTGATTGGATATTTCCAAAAGTTACTGTGCCTGGCTTGGTTCTTCCCAGAAATGTTGTGAGCTGCTCTGCAGAGCTTTCCCTAACAACCACCTCCACTGCTGCCCCATGCACTGGGGGTGGAGGAACAGAAGAGTGAACACAAACTGCTCACTTCTGGTTTCCACCATCATCTGATGGCAATTTGGCAATTTCCTAATGGTGGAAAAACAGGCTTGGCATTTTAAAAAATTTTTCAAACTCAAATAGCTGCCCTAGGAGCTCATTAGTGGGCTCACATTAAGGCAGGTATCAGAAAGAACTGCGGGAACCTGTGGTTTCAAATTTTGCAGTAGGATATTTCTGGATTTTGGCAAGACAGTGAGGTGTAACTTCACCACATGCCTGATTTACAATAACCAATGTGGTGTAGAAATATGAACAAAGATTTCTGGATAGTAAAATCCAGAGTGTAAAGACATCTTTATACTGTAGTGTGTTGCATTACTTTGGAACCACAGACACCATAAACAAATGTAGCCAGCTGGCAATATCTCCCTTCCTGTGGTTGAATTAATGCTTAAGCAACTTGCCTTCCCCAATTTCTGAGATGCCAGATTTCTAGGTGAGCTAGGAAAAAAAGCAAAGCTAAGCAAGCTGTATCTGGTAGCTAAATGACAAGGGCAGCATCCATATACCAAGACTATGTCTCTGTTTAGAGACACTGAACAAAAGATAATGGGTCCATGCTGGTGACCATCACCAATCAGCCTAACCAGGGTTGGTATTAGTTGGACTACATTTGATGCTGGCCTTAGCAGAGCCAGTTTTTCAGCAGGGCTTTCTCCAGTTCTTCTGAGCAGTTTTTGGTGGGAGCATTGATGTAGTACTTTGCCAAAGAGGAAAACAAGCAGGAAGGAGTCAGACCCTGTAGAGCTCTGTCTTATGTGCAAACCCATTCCCGCTGCAGTGGTTGCCTGCATTCTCTTCCAGTTCAGACCAGTCCTCCAGCTACTATGAGTTTCTGGGCGTGAGCAGCTGCCAGGACGTGCTTCACCTGTACAGGCTGTTGTGGTCCTCCACAGTCCTCAACATCATCGGGTTGTTCCTGGGCATTATCACAGCAGCCATCCTGGGGGCATTCAAAGACATGGTAAGGCTCAAGGTCTTTTGCCTTATGTGAGGCTTTCTGCTTGTTGGCATTATCAAATTAGTTAAAACCAAGGAAGTATAAATGTACAAAGGAGATGCTTTAAATGTGTTTCCTGGGTGTTGTGGGAGTCTGGAGTGTTATGAGCTGCTGCAGAAGGTGAGTGTAACCCAGGTTCTTGTTAATAGCTCCTTTGGGGCAGATTAGAATGAAACAACACTGAATGGTCAGTATTTATAAATAAACAGTGTGGGGTTTCGTATAGAACAACTTGGTTGCAAAGGAACATAGATATGGAGCCTTTTTGGTGATTATTATCTATAGCAATACAACAACACAAAAGCATTGCAATATGAAAGTGCAACAACATCACCTGAGGACACACACAAGGGAAAAAAGAGACTAAGAAAGTGTAAGAGTGTGAGGACCTCACTACCTGCAAGCGACAAGACTTGGTTGCTGCACGGTCTTGGTTAAAGTGGTGGTTGCTGGCTATATCTCTCTGGAGGAGGAAATCCCCAGAACACAACTGGGGTCTATATTGGGCCTATATTCACTCAGGTTCAGGTGGGAATGCTCAGGTGCGCCCCCCAGGTGGGGAGCTTGATCTAATCGTGGGAATCATGAGAGTCCTTCGGGAGTCCTAGACACTTTCTAAGACAACACAGCTGCCCATCCTAGCAGCAGCTGAGTGAATTAAGTCCCATTAGCAGAGATAAACATGCTGAGGCCACAGGCAAATGTCCTGAATTCCCTAATACTTCCCCGGGGAAAGGAGGGGAAGCCCCATTATCCAGGGGTCTGTGCAGGGGAGCACAGCTTAGCATGGCAAGGGGCACAATCCTCTGCACAGGATCCATCTCCTGTCTCACAGCCCATCATTCACCCTGTGCCTTATCAGATCAGTGGTTCAGCCTCTACACACCCAAAAGTTCACCTCCTCCATCTTAACCCAGCACCCTGGAGTCTCAACAAATGGGATGTTTTGATTATTATCCCTTAAAAATTTAACCTCTTTCATGGATTTATACCTTTAGGCAAAGCTGCTGCCAGCTGTTCAGATGGGTGCAAGTGCAGCTGTGAGAAGTGTGCAGAGAGCCAGCCCGAGTCCACCTAACCTGTCTTGCTCAAACCTAAGCTTACATGAGATTTGGGCTGATGCTTTGATACAGCTCTGTGCTTTGCAGGGCCATCACTGCACTGCTCTTGAGGATCACTGAGCCAAGGAGATGTTCCTGGGAGAACGGCAGTCTCCCTGATCCGGCACATTCCCTTGCCGGGAGGCAGAGCCCGGGTCAGAGGCTGGGTCCTCTGACTGGGTGGCATAAAAGCATGGAGGGAAATCACAGCAGCAGTGGATGTGCAACTTGACCCCAAGCTTAGCTGGAGTGAATCTGTCAGAGCTCCAGCTAAAAACGTCATCTGGATAAGCTGTTCAATATCTCCACTGAGTGTGAGCAGAAAAAAGATGTCAGTTCAAGAGAAAGATGGGTTAGTGTCAGTCACCTCAGCTTGTGAAAGACTTACTAAAGCAGCAATCCAAAATGCAATGACCACTCCTTGCAACTGCCTGTGCTTTTTAGAGTTCTTTTGAGTTAGTACCAGAGATAATTTGCTAATCTGCTGCTCCCTTTCCTTACAAAAGGAGTAGCTCCTGGGGGAAGACAGGGACCAAAGAAAACATCAAGCAGAAGAGGAAAAGAAAGGGACTTGGGGCTGAAATAAAAAGAGCAAAAAGCCCCATTAAAATGTATGAGAGAACTATTTACTTTGCTTTAAGATTTCACCTTCTTACATAAATGCTTACTGGCATTTTGCAGATAAAACTGCAAAGCCCCTTGAAGTGCCTCACAGCATTGCTTTGGGTTTGACTTCCAGAAAGCACAAGGCCAGGCTGACTAGTCAAACAAAAAACATCATGTTTATACCTGGGAAAAGTTGGCAGTCAACCCGTGTTACAAAGGGGAGAGTTTGCAAAACAGTGCCCTTTCCTTTAAACCCATCATGTTTCCTGGACAGAAAAAAAAAAGTTTATTTTGGTTGTTTCAGCTTTTCTTTCTTGTTACAAATTCCCTGCAGACCCTGGCACGCTCCCTGTGGCTTTGCTGCCTGCCTGAGGGCAGTGCTGGCTCAGTGGGAGATGTTTCATTGTCCCCTGACCCTCAAGGTGTCAGCTCAGTGGCTGCAGTGTCACCCATGGGGCTGCCCTCTGTGATCTGCAGAGTGCTGGGGCAGCTGCTCTGGTTGCATCAGGAACCCTCCTTTTAAGATCTACGGCATGCTTGGATATAGGACATAGAAGTAGTTACCTTAAAGTTACCTCTAACAGAAAGGAGATGAAGATACTGCATCAATAGATGTAGCTGAACTACCCAAAATGATAACACACTGTGATTATTTCTTACAAAAGTTGCAGGCAAAGAATTCCATGGAAAATTTCCCTTGCTGATGCTGAGTTAATCTAGAAACTCCCTTCCCTGGCCTGGTATTCATTTGATGACTTCTGGATGTTTTTCCAACACACCTTGCCAAGGAATCTGCCTGCCCTGAGTTTAGGGCTGTATTAATCTGAACTACTGATAGTCCTGAGGGGAGGATGGCGGGAGCAGGGGTGTGGGAAGGGGATGCCTTTTAAATTTTTTTTTAATTAGTCTCCTTCTTGCAGTTCTTAAAGGAATCTGAACACATTAAATAGTATTGTTTTATCCCCTGTCTTCTTCCCTCACCCTGCTTTAAGAAGGAATGCAAAACTAACCCCTAATTACTGAGCTACTTGCCATGGGTTTATGTCTTAACACTCATGCAACTAAAGGTGCAGTCTGACATGAAAAGCATCTGGAGGTCAGACATAAATACTCTGGCAGGTCTGTGTGAGGCCAGTGAGCTGACACTATTAGCACTCCCTGGCTAGTTCATTACTCCTCATCTCTTTGACCTGGGTGTTGGTGCAGTTTAGAATGTCTCAACTTACCCACGCATTTTAGGTGAGTAATTTAACACAGAATAATTACTGCAATACTTGATAAAATCATCCAACCAGCTTCAGTAACCACAAACTGTTGCTGGCCCTGGCTGAGAGCAGGTAGCATGATAATAGGGTGCTCTGATTAGTAGATGTGGTGTGGTTGACTCCCCAGATTTGTCTTCTAGGGCTGTTGAGATGTTCATCCTCAGCAATTAGAGAGCATTGCTGGATGGATGGAGTGTGAGAGGACTGAGAGGGGTCACCAGGAGAAGAAGCCTGAGAGGGTCAAACAGCAGCATCCAAAGAGACTCACACCAGAAACCTGGTGACAGATGCAGAACAGGCATCTGTATTTCACATCTGTGGGTAAAGCAAGTGTTTCTTGGCTTATTTATGTCAGGGATCTGATTTTATCCCTCCTCTGAGGGAGGAGGGGTGCACTCTGGAGCTGTGACATTGGCCCCAAATCCTTGGTTCTGAAATAAGCAGGATACCTGCTCCTCCCTACTCCTGAGGCAGTCTTTTCATCTCTCCCCATCATATCCACCCAACAGCACAGGTAGAAAGCTGGGTACCTTGCAGAGGAGACTGTTCTGAGTAGGGTGCCTTGAAGATGAGAGACTTGCCTTCTCCCATGAAATAAGTTCTCTGCCTTTGATCCCAGCCTTTCTCCATGCCAGCTCCTGAAATGACAAATTTCTCCAGGAAACTAAGGCCTAGATTTTTAGTAACCTTATGTGGTACATCAGTGACCTAGATGATGTTTTCCATGTACAAACACAATTCATATACCTCTTTCTCAATCACAGGGAGATCTCACACTGTCTCCAGGGGATGCAGTGGTTTATATCTCCCATATAAATTTGAAAGGAAATGCCAAAAAGAAAAAAAAAAAGGAAAAAAAAAATCCTGGCTGCTGCTTTCAGCATTTGTCTGGCAACTACTGTATTTTATTATTTCAGTGAAAAGAAAATTTCATGCTCTCATGTGGAGGAATCTGCTAAAAAAACAAAGGAAATAAAAGAAACCACTGGATTTATCTCATGAAAATATTTCACAAATCTCTGTTGGTCTGCTGTTCTTCACAAATTGTTATATAGCACAGGGTTTTAGGGTTTAACACAAAACCTCTTTCACATTTAGCTTCTGTTCTTTTTTCCTGATGCTGATTTAACGTGAGCTATTACTTCTTCCTGCAAGCTTCATTTTGCATTCTAATTAAAAGACATGCCAATAAAGCCATGAGAGAAGGATTTTCTGCAGTAGGAATGAGGTAACCACATTGCAAGTGATGCTGGAGAGCCAGCAGCAAACTCCATTTCCCAAGTGAGAGTGAGCTGTGAAAGAGGAGTAACTGGTCTGGAAAAGGAGATCTAGGTAAATCTGTGCAGGGAAGCAGAGAAAAAGGACTTGAGGGCATCAGGTAGTTGCTATTGGGAGTAGTCAGCAGCAGATGGTGAAGGACTTGGTGTTTGGTGCTGGATGAACAAGAAGAGAAAGCCAACACTGTATGCTGTGCTCTTCAGGGTGTCTCGGATCTGGAGTGGTGCCAGTGCTTCTGTAACTGTTGCTAGGGAAGCACCAGCAGCCTTTTTCCAAGGAAAGAAAATTAAAATAGCTATGTATTTTTACTTGGAAAATTCATTCCGGATACACCCTCCTCTCTTCTGTCTGTTCCTTGGTTTTTTGTACTACTGGTATTGTGTTGGAAAATAGAAAGTTGTTGTGTTAGGAGCAGTTCCTGCTCCAGACCCTTCTACATTGTACTGATATATTGTTGTCTTCTGTGCTCAACAGGTACCTCTGTCCCAAATGGCTTTCAGTGCTGCACCTCCTCCTCAGATCCTGTACAATCCTGCCCAGCAGATCCTGACATACGCTGGGTTCTGTCCTTCCACGGCAACAATTCCTGCATATCCATCCTACCCATTACCCCTTCAGGTACAGTACAAAACCTCACCCTTCTCACCCCTCAGAAAAGCACAAGCTGCTACTCAGTACAAACTCTGCAGAGGTAGGTCTCAGCTGAATCCCAGCTCCCAGGTTTGTCTGTGGGATGGCTTAGTCTGTGCCTAGTTTTTTGGTCTGTTCTCAGACCTCAGGCTTTCTCTGGTTGTTCTTTGGGCTCTTACCTGCTGATGAGGTAAGAGTAGCCAAGGGGAGAGAGAGAAGGGGATAGAAACACATGAAATTAAGTTGAAAAGATTCATATAAGTAGTCGTGAGGATCCATTGTGACTGTTCAGTCCTGTGTCCCCTGAGAAACAGAAATACGTTGCATTTACCTCAAATTCTTATCTGCACTCCAAAACAGTTATTTCCCTAGATTTCCACTTTTTCAAATAAGCATGTTTATTTATCTTCCTTCCCCTTCATAAGATTCAGAGGCAGACACCACCAGCTGTCCCCAAGTCAGGAGAGGTTAGTAAGAAACACTGGGATCCACTGGGATGGTTAGTAAGAAACAATAGGAAAACTTTGTTCCTGGGGAAAAAAATAAAAGCAAGCCACTTCCCTGTATGCATGAACTCATTATGTCGCATTTTGGAAAGAAGTAATTTCTGCATCAGCATATGAATTTAAAAAAGCATAATAAACTTATTCAAAGGTACAAATCATGAATGATGGAAGCAGAAATTATGAGGAACAGCCAAAAGCTCAACTCTCATCTGCTTCTGTTGCTTGAGAGCTGTGGGCTGAATCCATTGGGGTGCAGGTCTGTGGTCCTCATGTCCCATTTAAGTGCTTCAAGCTGCTGAATTCAGACCTTCACAAGCCCTGTTCAGATGGTTGTAGTCCTTAATCCCAGTCTGGGTCTGGGATTCATCTGACTGAACATGGGGGCTGTTGGCGTGCAGGGACCTAGTGCTGCCTGATAATGAGCTCAAGCAGACACCTGTCCCCTGCTGCTACTCTGAGAGGGTCCAGGTTCAGGTCCCGTTGTCCCTGGGTCACATCTGTGTGGACATCTGGGATATCCCATGGCATCCCAAAAGGCCTGGACACTTAGGTGTGTTAAACTGAATTAAGTTTTAGCTGTCCATAGAGTAGAAGACCTTGCCTGAGCTGGTCTGCCCTTTAGAGTCACCAGTAGATTATCTCAGGCTAAAGGTATATGACATTCATTCCTGATCCTCTGCTGAATCCAGTATGTCACTGAATAAATGCTTGCCAGAGGGACAAAGTCTATAAAATACATCAGCCAAATGGCAAAAAGAAAGGGTGATAGCAGGAATGCACGTTGAAAGGATGTAATCAGCATTTCTTTTGTTTACTGTGACATGTGCCAACAAAAGGAGACAACCCTTACTGGTGCAGTTCAGCCACAACTAGTCTTGGTAACAGGCCTGCCAGCTGGGCAGGTAATGGTCCTGAATAGCTGGGCAGGGACTGGTGATGACAGCAGTTATGGGTTGTGCCAGTTATTCCTGCTAGAGAGGAGCTCACTGCAGAAACAATTCCAGGCAAACAGATGGAAGCAGTGGTTGCAGTTTGAGAGGAGAAGGAAGCAACAACTCCAAAGTAAATAAAACCCCAAGCCAACCTAAGCTCACAACAACTAGGTTTGGAGCTGATGGATCTAGCAGGTCTGTCAGTATACCTGCAGTGCCTCAGAGAGTTAAAGGGCATAAATGAGCCTTCCTGTTGGGATGTCCCCACTCTCACTCACTAAGGCACCCTATGGTAAAAATGCAGGATAACATTTTCCTTGCCAGGAGAGTTTGGCCCAGGGCAGCAGCCCCTGCTCACATGGAGCCCCATGGAGGAATCAAACACCTTGGCATGGGGGCTGCCAGTCCTGGACAGCTCTGAGATGCCATTGTCCAAGGGCCAGCCCTGGTCCTGGCCTTCTACATTGTGACTATTAAGTTTTTTGAACATCACTTGCTCAGATTTTCCATTTCCCTTGAAAAAGAGCCATAACTACTTTATCTTGTTTTTAAATTCCAGGCATTTTAGTTCACTTAAAGTCTAAACCTGAGGGGAGCTGAGCCAAAGTCTTCAGCTGAAGCCCATAGATTGTCATGTGCTGGTGTACAAGGAGTAAAATCCACACCCTTTTGAAATCAGTGACAAAACTTGGTTTAAAGTAGTAGGATTTTACTTCAGGAATATTATTCCCTACATACATTCTTTTGTTATAATGAACCCTGCTTGTTCCTGAAGATGGCCTACTTCCCAAACTCAGTTTATTTTTCATGCCTTTTTCTCCCAAAAGCCCCATCATAGCTGACTGCCAAAGAGGGAGACAAGCCCACCTGTAAGAGGAACCTACATTTGGCAAAGGAATAAGACCTTGCATTTATGCAAGTATTATAACAGAGATTAATTACATCTGAGGTAATTTAAGTTTCACAGTGATGCCTGGAAGCAGCAGCTACATGCAACACAATCAGTCAGTCAGGTGCTGTGCCTCACCCAGGAAGCTAAGCATCTTTTCCTGCAGAAATTCCTGTTCTGCTCTATTGCCCAGCTGTCTGCACAATGTCTATTAAAAATGACTTGGGTTACAGATGGAATCTGTCTTGTTTCACTAGACCTGCTGCACTTAAGCAGGTGCTTTAGAACTAAAGCTAATGTGCTGCAGTGCACGAGAAATTTAATCATGGGGCTTATTACGCAACATGTGGCAAACAACACAAAACTGCAGTGGGGTTGTAATCCTTTACTGAAGAAGTTATTTTTCTTTGATACAGCCTGCCAGCAATTTTCCAGGAACATCATCTACTGACATTTCTTTATCAGAAGAAACTCAGCCTCCATCTCAGTCCAGCTCCAGCTATGGCCTCCCCCCGAATGCTCCAGCCCTATATACACCAACTTACTGCTTGCCTGGAGAAAAACCTCCACCATATGCACCATAGAACAAAGAAGTTATTTCAGTAGCTGGTAGGCTTTTGTTTTGTTTTAAAGAAAACTCTGGAAACTGTGCTGTGCAGGCACTAGACTTCCCAAAGCAGCCCAGCACAGAGTGTGTTACTGGCACTCCGCTTTTACCCACATCTCCCTGAGAGCAGGGCAGAGTCTGGAGCTGTAAGGGCAGGCACACCATCACTCTGTTTGCCTGCAGTCAGATGTAGGAGAACTTTCTGGCTACTGTAAGCATGAGATGTTTCCCTCTCAGTCCACTGCAGAATAGATTTTCTTCAATAGGAAAAATGAAGAAAACACTCCGGATGTGTGTTCTGCTTTCATAAACCAATATCGAGGGGTTTTAGCCTGTGTTGTCTGAGTGGGTAGCTGGGAGCTCTCAGAATCAATAATTTTGGGTAGCAAGAGTTTGTTTGCTTGTAGTGTTTAATAACTCTTCTGGTGAAAGTGTTGTACCAATAAAGTGTGGCAATTATTTTACAATAAAGTTCACTGTGTATATTTATACTATACATAAGGCTGTGTATATTTGGAAGGAAAAGAAAACAAAAGAACAGAGGAAGAAGTTTCCTATCAAATAGCTTCCCTTCCCAGATAGAAAGGCTAATTATATTGGGACTGTTTTAGCTGAACTTCATGCCAGTCTAGCCTGCATAGTAAAATGTCACATTAATGCACTAAAAATACTATTTCCAGGCGTGTATTTTAGGCTACACTTCAGTGTTCAAATTAATTCCTTTCTAGACAAAAAAGCACCACAACCAAAACCATTTTAGGTTAAATGCCTCCTACTTATTTTTAAGGTAATCCAAGACCTAATGACTGAAACAGAGTGAATGAAGGGGCCTAAATACGTTTAAAATTTATTCATTTTTTGCAAAGGCTAAGCAACAATACCTTTGGCAGTGCCATTGACAGGAAAAAAAGCCACGTCCCTGTAGTCTGCACTCTTGTCTGTTCACTGTGCACCACATTAGCTGGGATTCCTTTTGGCACACACCTGCCATATTTTGGGACAGAGATACTTACAACCAGCATGAAAACCCATCTAAATGCTGCATCCCTTCACTGCATTTTGCTCCTGCAGGAAGGGTGTTGGTCTTGTTTGCTCCATACATCTTACAGACTAGAGAGCAATGAAGATCTAGAAATTTCTCAAAATGCCAAAGAGTAAAACAGAGAACGGAAGGTATTGTTCATTAATGATTTAGCAGCTGCTCTGTGTTATGAAGATATAGAAAAAAACCTATATAAACAAAATCAGCTTACTTTTCCTTTGAAAGAAAGTGACACCATCAGACCTGCTTAAAATAGAAAAAAGAGTGATCATCCTTCTGCATAATACTTTGCAACTTCCAAGAAATATCTGTTAATTCATGTGTTTTACCTCTCTATATAAAAAGCACATTCAGTATCGATACACATTAAGAAAAGAGATTAATTAACATGAACCATAAAAGCCACCCGTTGTTCAATTAAGGTTTTTCTCAGATGCAAAGTTTTAGGCCAGTGAGCAGTGATGAGGTGCCTTATGTTATACAAAGAAGTTATACAAACGAGGCTGAAAGAAACAGAAGTCAGAGAAGAGACCATTGGTTTTGTTTTAAACATTTAATCCATCCAAAATTCTTAGTTCTTGTGCAAATACATGCTCTGAAAAGCACAGTCAGTCTGATTATGAAATAAGTGAAGCCACATATTTACTTCTTTTTATTTGCTATGAATACTACCAGGGGAACCACCTGGGTTTGTTTAGAGGACTCCAAGTCAAGAGCAGAATTGGTCTCTTTAGGCTGAGCACCTAGATTAACTGAACAAAGATGAAATTAATGTTTCTCACGGGTTGAAGCAAGTGAGAAGGAATGAAGGAATGCTTATGGCAGCTATCTCTTCCTCCAAACTTTCTCCAGTATGGTACTGAGATAGTGTATTAAAAAAATTCACCAATCCCTCCTTCTGCCCCCACCTCTTCTGCCATTCTCCAGACTGAGAAATTCTGAGTCTCTCTTCTAAACCACATTTTGAGTCAGGGTGCATTGTGGTCTGTGCAAAACATCTTCACATACATGCACACATATGCAAAGTCCGGAAGCAATTCTTGTTCTAAGTTAGAAAATAAACTGCTCTTGTACATGTGACATTTGGTATGGAACTGCAGAGTACCATAACGTACCACAGGATTCACATTTCCAGGACCCAAAATAATTCTGGCCTCATAGTGTCACTTATATTAACACAAAGGTCAGACATGTTTGTGATTCATTTATGCCACATGACAGCTTCTTGGGAACTACCACTGAGATTTTACAATACCAGACATGAAACTATTTTGCTAGCATGTTTATTTGAAAATAACAAAGTAAAATAGGGCTTGTTTCATCTTCTTGGTTTAAAAATAGGTGTCTTCCGAGTCTGTATTTTTTTTCAGTGGAGTTACTCCAAGTTTAATAGATGGGAGATTTTTGTGGTTGAACCCCAGCTGGCAGCCCAGCCCCAGGCAGCCGCTCAGTCACTCTTCCTGGCTGGGATTGGGGAGAGAATCAGAGGGGTGAAAGTGAGAAAATTCATGGGCTGAGATAGAGACAGTTTATTGGTAAAGCAAAAGCCACACACACCAGCAAAGCAGAAAAGGAACTCATCCACCAGCTCCTGTGAGCAGGTAGGTGTTCAGACATCTCCAGGATAGCTGGGCAATGTCATGTGGAGTAGTGACTTGGGAAGACAAAGACCATCACTACCATCACTATGAGTGTCCCTGTCCTTCCCCTTTTGTCCCCCAGCTTTATGTGCTGATCATGATGTGGGATATGCCTCTGGTCACTTGGGATCAGCTGTCCCAGCTGTGTCCCCTCCCAACTCCTTGTGCACGCCCAGCTCCCTCACTGGTGGGTGGGGTGAGAAACAGAAGTCTTGGCACAGTGCAAGCTCTGCTTAGTAAAGGCTAAAACATTCCAGAGTTAGTGACATTGTTTCCAGCACAAACCCAAACTACAGCCCCATACTGGCTACTGTGAAGAATATCAACAAAAACAAGCACAGAGCTGTATTTGAGTACAGAACTAAAATAACCATGAAAAATATACAGAAAATAAAACACTGCAGTGTGGACATTCTATTAAATAGAATCTTCAGGATTTCCAGCTCTTACTGAAGATACTAATCTATTCCTTCTTGGATACTCCATCAAATCAGATTGATCCAGAGTCATTAGCTGTAGCATAAAGCACTTTCAGGAACAAGGTGGTTTCCCTTGCTCAGCTAAACCAAAAGCAAAAACAAAGAACTACTCCTGGGTTTTCCTATCCATGCACAGTCTGCAGTAAGTTATTACTGTCTAGTGGGAAATTTCCTTTTGAACTTGTGTCTGGTCAGACCTGACAGTAGGTCCTTCTCCGAGTGTAAATGAGTAGGCTGGTTGAAAGTGTTAAAGTTCTGTTCTTTTCTGCTCTACTGCCTTACTGCTGATTGATTTGTTCATGATAAGAAGCTAAGATGCCATGTCTAATGGCTAATAGAGCACCTTCCTCTTCTCTGCTAAATAGAGCAGGCATCCTTGCCAGAAAACATGCTTGGAATAGTCTTCCCCTTCTTTCCTCTTTTCCTCTGGGACAGTTGTATCTTCACAGTTTGGTCACAGATGTTGCCACACATGAGGTTTATTAGACTAATATGTCTCATTATCTGCTTAGGGAAAATGTAACATGGCTTACCAAGAGTAATTTATAATAGACCTTGTGGAATTAAGATTTTTTTCATGCTAATCCTCTGAAGGATGGTGTAACCTTAGCCACCCAGTACTTGGATTTTGCACCACAGCATATTGCAAGATTACTCAGTTTATTAATTTGATGCAAGACAAGGACCAAATAAAACAAGACTTAAGTGAGTCAAGACAGGCTAGGCAAAGCCCATCCCAACCTCAGAAGGATAACTGAAAAGCTGAACACACTTTATGGCTCTAAAACCTTTCCTGCATAAACCCTCACAGATAGTCTCGCCTCGTGCAGGTCAGCCTGGCTAACTCTCACAGCTCAAGCCTCTTTGCTCCCACTAGGCTCCCAGTGAATGAGCCAGCCTAAAAATGCAGCAGCAAAAACATATCATCACCAGATAATATCCCCTAATTCTTAACACCTCATCATTTGCTCCAGCAGCTATTGACACAAAAGCCGTACGGCTTTCAGCTTATTGAGTCTTTTCTTCTAAATGTTTCCTGCTGACCCAACTTCATTTTCCATTTTCCATTTTCTGTTGACCAAGAGTTTTTCTAAAGGTCACAACTGAGTCTTTTTTCTGTGGTACCAGAAAGACAAACTCTAGCAATAAGAATAGCAACCACCATTTGCTCTGCAGCTAAGATATGAAATACTGATGTAAGCATATAAACCCCCAATCTCCAAAAAAAATTAAAAGGAAAAAAACCCCAAACCCCAAAAACCACCACCTAAACCCCCCCCAAACAAAAAAAACCAGCCCTTCCCTCTCCTCCCCTCAGTGTAACCTCCACATCAGGCACAGTCTGAGTCATTGTCTTCAAATACCAGAATACAGAATAACCTCAGTACAGGTAAATTAAAAACTTGTATGTAAATATTTTATTCTCTCATATTTTGCAAATCAGAAAGCAGTATTTGGTAATAAAAAATAATACAGAATTATTATTTTTCTTCCAGTCCACACTCATATTACCAGGTTTCCCACATTACAGATTGAACTGTCTCTTACAGTTTTAAGGTAGTATTCACTTTCAGTATATTCTGTACTTTTGACTTATTTAACATTAGTCTTCTGAACTATTTACAAATATATTACAATGTTTAAACCTCAAAGCAAAGAGTATTTCAATAATCAATTTGACATAAGGATCAGTAGCTTCTACATAACTTCAGTGTTTAAGAGAAACTATACACGCAGTGCGGTAGATCTGAATAATTTATATCTTTTAAAAAAAGAAAAGCACTGAAAGTTTCTAAGTATAAAACTTTCGCATTGTAGTGGTACCTACTGACCCTCCTGGACTGGAGGGCAGGAATGTGAGGTGATGTCACTGTGCTTGTAGAGAGCCTCATCTAAGTCCAGTGCCGTGTTGCTCAGCTTGAGGGTCATGCAGCCGTGGTAGGACGCGGTGACCGGAGTGGAAGTGACAGGAACGTCTGTCGGAAAGGGGAGATAAATACCTCTGACAGCTGCTTTTAAATAAATACCTGCCCTACCTAGGCTCAGATGGCTCTCACTTCAATGAATTCAAGCTCACCTCTTTCCTTGCTAGGGTTTCTACCTCCCCCTGCCCTCTCACCAGAAGGCACGAGCACAATCCAGACGTGAGGAAAACACCATCTGTTCTGGTGCACAAAAGCCCTTCTCCCAGGCTGAACCCTCCTCAGCTGCTCTGTGTGTCTGCAAGGCCTCCAGACCTGATGAAACCATGCAACCTTGTGCTGCACAGCAGCAAGGCTTCACTGCAGTGCCACAGTGTTCACACCACCCCATGTTTTCCCCCCTCCATCTCTGAACCCTCTGCTTTGTTTTTGGTGGAGACATTAGACCTTCCCCTAAAGCTCTTTCTCTTCAAATAGCTTCCAAAGTATTATATGAAAAATTTTATGCCAGGAAAGCACTTCCTATATGCAGCCTCTACCACTGGCTGGGTTAATCTTTACCATGATTTTGCTGTGTATGAGCACAGGAGGGTTCCTGGCCTTCATCAGAAAGGTGCTGGAATGCATCAGTTGAGTTGGTCAGACTAATGAGACTAATTTTTTACTGTGGAGATCCACAGTGATGTTCTTTTAATCAGTTTACCAGGGGCAGAAAACAGATGGCAAGGAAGAAGACACTAAGGACAATCCAATAGACTTGAGGAAATTAGTCAGTCTAACTACTAACTTCTGTAATATCATATACATGCTGACTGTAAACAAACAAAAACCCACACACAGTAACATAACAACAAGAAAATCTACGTGAGCTCTGTCCTCTACCTTTCCCCAAAGGTCATTAGTTTATTTACAACCCCAAGCTGAGCCAATCAAACTAGCTGTGCAATGGAAAATAGTGAAAGTCTCAAAGAATATTTAACTTCACAGTGATTCAGGTAGCTAAATAAATCACTTATCTTTACATCGAAGCAAGGGCAACTTGAACAATAGGCTGTCCTGTTGACCCAAGATTACATGAAATTTAAAGTGCTCTGCCTGGAGATATGCAGGGCTGATGTGATCAGATACAGCTCAGACAGAATCTGGGACTGAGTGGGAGAGAGAACATTTGTGGGAGATCTGTAAGCCACAAAGAAATACTATAAATCTCTTCAGCTTCCTGGGGGAGGAATACCATTGCTCGGTAGTTGCTTTAATTAATGATGTTATCTATTTCCCATTCCTCCTCATTTACCTAAGTTTGTCTGCAAAATCTGCTTAAAGGAATGCAGCATTTCTGTTGTAATACCTCAGATGAATATAAACTAAATTTTGAGTCAGAAGGAGTTTGAAGTTGTGACTTAACAGCTTGAAGACTCATCTAAGGACTCAAGCAGATTGCTGTTACATGTGCCACAGGACTGAGTGAAAGACAGTATGGGCTTTCAGATGGATTTGTAAGAGATTTTTTTAAAAATTCTTTGTGTTGTAGTTGTAAATCATGTGAAATATTTCATTTTCTATTATGACTAGAAATGGATTGGTCTGAAATGTGGTCATGCAAAGATCTGGAAGCCTAGTTTAAAGGTTCCATCACCTGGTGGAATGCATATTTTCTGCCAAATCACCTATGCATCCCATAAATTACATAATTTAGGATTTATCAGAACTGAAAAGCCTATGGAAAATGTAATACATGTCTACATGTTCCCTTTTATCTGTTGCAACTACAAGTAGTATTTCTTCCACATCTGCAACACTGGATGTGCTTAGGATCAGACTTATTACACATTTGAATCCAGAATTCTTTCTTTGTGGCAAATGGAATAAAGACGTGAAGTTTGACCACTATACTGTTTTTTCCACAGGGTATGGCAGCACGGAAAAACCAAACACTGTGTAAATGTTTTCAAAATCTGAATGAGCCAGCCTCACTTAGATGTGACCATTTGGTATTGTTACTCAACCCAGAGTGATTAATCCAACTGAAGTGCTGAAATGTTTATTTACTTGGCAAATGACAGGGTTCCTCATGCGGGCGCTGGGTTCCTCTCAATGGCAAAAGCAGAGTGCTGGCAGAAATTCCCATTGCTAAGCACCACAGATCAAAGGGGGGGACAGCAGCTAAACCCACAGCAGCCAGCTGAGTCTGAGCTGCCACAGCCATGGTATCTCACACCTAGTTCTGGCAAATTAAAGCCAGTGCTGCACCCAGCACAGGTAGTCTAAGCAAACCACAAGAGAACTTGGGATAGCGACAGAGTGGGATGATTTTTTCAGCTGTAGAAGTCTCTGCTGTGCATCTGAGAGCTACTTAAAAGAAAACAGGCAATCTTTCTTGCCCGTGCAATGCCCAGCTTAGATAATTGAATCTGAGACTGGAAAATGCCACATTTGGGATTTCAGCCTTGTTCCTGCCCGTGTGTGACATCCCAGAGTATGTGGCCTCCCCCTTTCAGGTGTGACTGGGAGCCATTTGCATCATCAGCATAAAACCACCGTGTGTCCCAGTACATGTGGGACCTCAGCCACCCCATTCCAGCCTGATTGCTTCAGCACCTACCAAGAGGCCAACATTTGTACCTCTCCCTTGCTTGGGCAAGTAAGGACAAGATTTTGTTTAGCTGCTGGCATCCTGTGCATCAGAGACAAAAGTGTTCCTTTAATAGCATTCCTCAGCAGAGGGGACTGATAAACCTGTTCAGGCAGAACAAGAAACAAACTCCCAAACTTGGCCAAAATTCAGGATTCAGATGAAAGTTTGATCTTACAGGTTCAGAAGAGGAGCAGACTGACCTCCCAGAAGAAACCCTATTGTTGCTGAAAAGCCAGGTTGTGCCCTACATGCCCTCTGCAGGGAGGCAGTCAGTTAACTGTGTCACGCTGTGATCAGTTCAAAGAGAGCATCAGCCAGGGAGAATCACCACACTGGGGTTCCCAAGTGTCAGGCAAAACAACTTGGGGCCCTAGTACTCCCCTCAAGGAGTGCTCCCATGGGTTCATTACATTAATGAAGCACTGCAGGAACCTGCAGTCCAGCTTCTATGGATTTTACCAGGTTTAAGATAATAACCCAGCTTACAGCAATCCTTCAGATGAAATAATTCGTATTGTTGAACAAGCAAAACCTCCTTTCTATTTTTGCCTTTAGGTGCTCTCAGAAACACACAATCATTAAAGGAAAGTGCAACCCCAGATCAATTATATTCCTGCATTGCAGACAAAGTCTGCTCAAGCAGAAACAGAGTAGGAGTGTCACAGCTTGGACAGAAAGTTTTCCTAACTCCCAGCTCAGCAAGGCGAGTTGGAAGTCTGTGGTCCATGGTACCAAACTGGAGGCTCACCTGGCAATCCTCCCACGTATGTCTTTGCTGACTGCAAAGAGCTCTCCAAGATGGACAGACTGTCCTGCAACTCAGAGGTGCTTAGTTCACTCTCTCCTGCTACACCATCCACACTCAGGGATAAGTAATCTTTCGTGAGGAGGACATCTACGGAGTGTTCCTTCTTATCACAGAGGTCTATTGCCAGTCTGGACACAACTGTGCTCTCCAAGGCCACGATGATAAACTGAACAGCAGGGGAAAGAAAGAAAGAAAAACAGGCAGTGAGCAGAAAAATACCTAGCTACCCTTACCCAGTACCAGGATGGGCCGGGTGTGCCCTTCATTGCAATCTTTTTGCAGAGCCTCCAGAGAATTGCTGATGGTGTTCTGAGCTCATTTGCATAGATGAAAAAAACAATAAACCAGTGGGACTAATTCTTAAAACCATGTTTTTTCAGAGAGAGTTCTTAGTGAACTCTCTTCTTGCAGAAGTCATTATATTGCATTAGAACCAAACCAACCGGAGCTGCTGTACTATAAATGAAAATTGGCTCATGGGATTTAGTGAAATCCTCCCTGGTTTACCCTTGTGGAATGCCAGAATCTAGCCCTTTGTTATGAATGCCATTAAATAGTAGCTTCAACACTCCACCATGACTGGCTTTTCCCAGCACCTTTCCCACACCTAAAGCCTGTCTTCCTGGCTACTTTGGGGCAGGTACTGATAAGTGAGAATGGAAGTCCCTGGTTTATGGCACTAAACAGTTTCTGTGCCAAAAAAAAAAAAAAAAAAAAAGCCTACATTGAAGATAGCGGTTCTGTCTTTTACCTAGGCCACATTTGGCAAGAGCTCCCCATTAGCATCTGTCACACACCTGTAAAAGGCAGAACTTCAGGCAAGCACTGTTTCAGACCACGCTGTGAACAGGTGGGACAAATAATGAGGCAGGCACCAAACCTGACAACTGGTTCTGAAATTGACTTCCAGTTACCAGGAGACAGCAAGGAAACTTCTCTACTAAAGTACTTGTTTGTACCTGTTGCTTCAGTTTCTTTGTGGAGTGATAGTCAATCAGAGATAGTGATAAAGGGACAGATGCTTCTTCTGTAACTAGGGCAAACAGCACACCAGTATCTGTTGCTGGTTGAATCACAGCATTTACTTCAATTTCCCAATTTGTCTTGGTTTCATTTCCAGAAGAAGGTTGCACTGCAGAAAAAGAAATTCATAAGACAATGTGTCAAATGGGTAAGCTGTTCAATTTTTCCCTGGAGAAGACCACAGGCAGAGGAGCATCTGGAGGGACTGCCAAGTTTTTTTAGTTAAAGAAAATTCCCGAATACCTGAACATAAAATTGGACAAGAAAATAGCACCAGTTTCCTCTTGTTACTTTATGCATTATGCTGCTTTTCAGAATGTCAAAGGGTAACACTAAGCTGTTCTATCACAAACAGTCCAATTCCCATGATTGTCAATCTGACATATTCAAAGAACTGCTGCAAGATAGGTCAATCAAAAAACAATTTTTGAACCAGTCTGCCCAAAGATCATTGAGAAATCTAAGTTGAAATTTGACACACAGGAAACATTTCTATGAAGGCATGTATTAAACTCAAACACTGGATAAGCATACAACACTCATCACCTACTCAAATTCTTCCTGATCACCAGTCTCTCAGACATGTTTTATTTCACCTGTTGAACCCTGAATTAAACTTTCTAGTATCTTCTTACTGCCTCAGTGCCCTTATAATTTAAAAGGTAATGCAGGCTGCAAAGAAAGATCTCAATCCTCCTCTTGCAATCTCCCTTCACAGGAGTATTAGCTTTGCTAGTTCACCACATCTTGAAATACAATAATCCATTCCTTATAAAGCTTACTACCAGAAAAAAAAGAAAAGAGAGAAAGAGAGAATAATTGTTTGAAAAAAAATGCAGGAGCTGAGGTTTTATCTTGGCTGAGTTCTGCCATCTGCACTTCACATCTACTTTAGATGCTGCCTTGTCTTTATTTTGCAGCTTTTGAATCCATGTGCTAAGTAATATGACAGACACCTGGTACTCCCTAATTTACTATGGCACAGCAGAAAAATCCACATAATGCTGAACAGATGGTTCCTGCAGAGCAGGACTTAAACACCACACTGAAATAGAAGGTCAGCATTTGTGTGGGTTCAGAAATACTGATAGTTGATTACACAGATAAGCAAACACAGTAATCTAGAACAATAAAAGGTGCCTTTCTGAGTGTTACATTAGTAAGGACAAGTTTGATTTGAAACTTGTTATTACTGTATGCCAATTTCACTGGCCTCTATCAGAGATTTGCTTAGTGCATTTGTCCCAAGTGTAAGTAATGACATGCCATTATTAAAAGTGAATCCAACACAACAGACAATAATAATTTTTCTGTCTATCATAATGTCAAGATACAGTTGTATGCCTTGCAGGCCTCCCTGTTGAGTAGGAAAATATTGGAAAGGACTGGAAACACCTAAGCTGCTGACAGAGAGATCTAAAGTCTCTAAGGCTGAAGATGAGCTGGAGCCAGTCTGGGTGTGAAATGTATCACTGGAGCTACACAGAAAGAACCAAATCCATGCTGGGTGTATTTGCACTGGCTAGAACTATCATAGATGGGCCTTCCTGCACTAAAAACCACAAGTTTGGTCTTTTCTGCATCAATCAACTGTGAGTCTGGCATACATCTAAGTTTTACACTGTTTATTAAGCAGGTACGGTTAATGACAGGACAACAGGGCAGAAATAAAAAATCCCAGCCTACTTACTGTAAGTAAGATTAAACATTGCAAAACCTCGGCCAGGATAGAAAGAGCCTCGTCCTGCTACAGCAAAGCACTGCATCTTTTCATTCATCTTTATGGTCTCTTGGATAGAGGTGTCCTCCCCATTCAGCCAGTTCCATGCCCGCATGCAGCCATCCAGCCGAGGGTTTATCTAGGAAGATAAAGCAGTATCTTATGCCTCAAACTGTTGTTCAGTGAAGAGGAATTGTGTGCAAAGGAATACTGAGTTATATTATGATACTAAACAGTAGAAGTAATTTTGACTGCACATGCAAACCAACAGGCAGCAACCCCAATCCTGCAACCCCAAGCAAGAGTGGTCAGTATTTCCCAGGAAACTCCCCTGAGCTCAGCTTGACTCCACAGGCCAGAAGGGCACTAGCTAGGGCAGGTGCTGATTTGATTGTATTGATTCTGTAAGCTCCTCTATGTGTTGCCCATCATTAGTACAATTTCTTTCTAAAGCTCTGTAGCCAAAGCTCCGTAATTCTCGATTGCAGATGCTGGAGGCCAACTTGAGGCTGAAAATCCCAATCCTTTTTTTGAGTGCAAACAGCCTGCATGACATACGAGACAGACATTGGAGCTGATCATGGTATAAGTTTTTGGGCTCTGGCTCAAGGAGGGGTGCCTGCACCACAATACCAGCCCACCACGCTGTACACACCTTACTCCTTCCAGCTTCTAGTTAGGCTATCCTGTACCAAACATCAGCATTAAAATGTGGGTCAGTGTGTAAAGAGAAGGCTCCTTGCAAAGCCTCTGAATCAGCACCACTACACCCAATTAACTGAAGGAGAGAGACAATTAAGTGTCTGAGCCAGGACAGAAACCTGAGGAGTTTCTGGCTCTCAATCCTAGATTCTGACTACACTCTGAGCTTACTGTTTGTTTCTGATATGCAGTAGCCCTGAAAGACTTTTTATGAGGCACAGGAGCTGTGAGGCTCAGCTGCTGCACTCCCAGTCACAAGCTTGTCACCTCATTTAGGAATAAATCGATGCAAATTTTAATTTCAAGGCGCCAACTCTGTTTGTGGTGGACATTGAAACCAGCCTGAGCAGCAGCTATTCCAGAAACACAGCAATCACCCAGTCTCACCCAAGGAATGCCTCAACTTTTATTCATATGCTCTATCTACTTCAATTAGGAGGAAATAAAGAAAAAAATAAGCCTCTGTTTTTCCTTGGGTCTCACTAAACTGAAACAGGAAACTGTGAGGTGTTATACATGAAGCACAAACTTTGGTTACAACACAAAACGTGCCCCTGATGTTGGTTCCAGACTTAGTAGGCACAGTGGCACCCTCACATAGCAATGTGCTCACCAACCCCTCCCCTGGGCCACTCATATTCTCCAAGCCAGCATGACCACAGTGAATTTTGTCATGTGCTCCAGTTTTGCTGTGCCCTAATTCTGCAGGTGGGATATATCTCACCCAAACTTACCAATCAAAAAATCTGGAGTCTCATCTTAGCTACTGGCTTAGGCTCCTGCTATAGTCAATGGACAGAAAGCTGTATCCAGAAGGTGATAATTCCACCTGTCTCAGAGCAGGTTGAACTGCTCTCAGGAAGGACCAACATCACCCCAAGAGAAGATGAAATCAAGCCCTTCAGGCATGCAAAGGAGCACAAGCGCCCATGCTACACTTACCGGTAAAATAAGGTCCTTTGTTTTGAAAGGAATGCCTCCCACTGTCAAATTCAGCTGATACACTCCCCTGTCCAGAGTAAACAGGTCCCCTGAGACAGCTATTTTCATAACTGCATCCCTGTTGACCTTTACAATCAGATTTCTTTCCAGTTCCTCAACAGAAATCTGAAAAAGTAAAATTCCAAATTGAGTAATTCAGTATGAGAAGAACTTAGTAACTGCAGTCTCAGTAACAGGACAGACCCAGTGAAATCCCCAATATAAAGAAATATTTTCAGTACCCAAACCTCCTTGTTCACCTTTAAGTTACATTCCATCTTGATATGTAAATCTGCTCTAGAAAGCAGTCTGTGATTACCCTTAATGGTGAAGACAGTCCATCTGCTTCAAAACAGCTGCAGAAAAATGTGAGTGGGTTAAACACGTGACTTTTGTAGGTTGCTTTATTCAAAATGTAAATGCAATAATGAGTTATTAATGGGAAAATTCCTATTGCAACTGCATGTGAAAGGAAAAGCTGGAAGGACAAACAAGATGTCTTTTGTTGGATCAGTTGGCAGAAGCCTCCCAAGTCTTTGAATACCAACCTCTTCAAAGCACAACAGAGTATGTAATTTTTGAAAGGGTAATAAAAATGCATAATAGGCAATAACTTTTTTCTCAAAAAGTCATCTGCAGGTTTTCCCTCCATGTCTCTGAAAAGCTACTTCTAGGAAGATTCTATTACCACTGACATTTTTAAAATATTTCATCATTTTGATTATGACCAGACTGCACAGAGAAAGACTATAACGCTTCTGTGGAGAGAGAGAAGGTGAAGCCCAAAGTTGATGCACCAGACTGCTTAACAGCAGCTGAGATTCTGCTGCCTTGGGAAATGGGTCCTGCTACCATGGAGTGGGGTGTTCTGTGGCTGTAACAGAAGAGAATCCCAATCTTTGTGTAGAGAAGAAGAAAGGAACACCTCTCCACTATTTCATAATCTTCTTTCCACTCTATGACAGGTACTCCATGTACTCTTCATCTGTACAGCTCTTCCCTGGGACACCCAGGTGCTGCTTCCAGCAGTGAGCTGCTGTACAGAACCAATTATCTATTTGAGAGGCTGTTTAGACATGTCCTTCCCTCTCCCTGCTAGCAGGCAAGATCCTGAGCATTGTTCTCTCTGCATTTTGACCAGCTGTCCCAAAATTGTCCTTATCAGCCATTCTGAGCTCTTGCTCTGTGTCTGTAACATAAAGGAGGGTTGAACAGGTTTGTACCTGGGCACTCCCTTTGGATTGCAGACTTCAGTAATGGAGATAAAGTGAATTTGATAGTAGAAAAGATTATTCACAGACTTTCCTCTTCTCATGAACCTTTTTTCTTCTCTTGTGGACTCCAGTACAATCTGGTTTCTATTGCAACAACACTGTTTACACCTGGTGTGTCACCCTGTGCCATATCCTACAGGACATGAATTTGTCTGCAGCTTGTTTGTTTAAAGTAGCACCTACACTTTCAGACTGCATCCCATGGAGACACACGAGGTGGTCTCACACAGGCTTTTTTTGGGTACTGGATGGTTGTAAAGCCCATTCAGTGTGTGGGAACATAAGCCCACAGGTGCTGGCAGCCACAGCCCAGCTGGCTGAGGTACACAGGCTGTGCAGCCAAAACCTCACACAGACACCTCTGCTCAGTGTCGTGGTCACCGCTGCCCTAATGCTCCGGGCTGTGGAGTGCCACAGGGAGCTGGCACAGAGCATCCCCTGCTCCTGGCACAGCCACTGGGCAGAGCAAACAGGAATTGGGAAAAGCTGGCTGCAGCAGTGCCCATGCTGTCCAGAAATACAGCTGCTTACAGGGCCATCAGAAATTCAGGGCCTTCTAAAATTTTATTAGATTGAACAGCAAGTAATAACATAAAAATAATTAAAAATAATCTGCTTTCTTAGCTTCATCTGATCTTTAATACAAGCAAACCCGAATCAGTGTAAACTTCCATTAGAGAAGGGGTTAATCCCTATGTGAATTCTCAACAGATTCCAGTTTAGGAAATTACATTCTGACTACTTTACAATGCCCTCTGGCTGTTTAAGCTCCTGCTTCTTATAGTCAAAGCTTAATTGCTGTTGCACCACCTTCACATTTAAACCAAAAGAAGAAGCATTTCTGTATTTAGCATCCTTCTCCAATTCCCTACTCTTGTGGCAAGGAGAAGCTGCTTGCTGCCTGCCACCATGACTTAGGGACATTCAGGAGGACAGTTCTTATAGCTAAGGGTTCCCATATGGCTAGCCATAAGTCAGCTTTGTTTTTTAGATCCATGCCCTGGATAGCTCATAGCACATAGCCAGCCTGTCCACTGTCTGCTGAAAAGCAAGTGGACAGATTGGAAAGGGACAGACCTATAGTCAGCTGCAGGGTTAAAACCAAATACCAATCTTGTGATTGCTTAACTTTCAGCCTTGACATTTAATCGTGCAGGTAAGTTATTATTTTTGCTAACCAGACTGTGCCCTCAGGGCAGTACTAAACTGAACACTGAAAATAAGACAAAATGATGACTGTTTTTGGAAATGCAAAACAAACAGAAGGCGAGTGCATTCTCTAGGATCATAGTTTCATAGGTGCCATTTCATCTAGCTGGATTACACACAAATAACCACATCAAAAGTCTTTCCTGAGGTTTGCTTGTTTTTGTTTTTAATGGTGGTTCAATGCTCATTTCAAAATATCTTAGGAAGGATTAACACCAGAGAAAACACCTAGGTAGAAATATTGGCCTGAAGTTTCGAAAATGCCATCATATTTCCATTAAAGTATGCAATATTGCACAAGGGATGAGAACACTGCTGGTGCTTTTGCATATATTTTGCTTTTAAACACTAATTGTTTTTCCATCTGCTGAAAGTTAAATAGTAAAATTGCTGTTTTCTCAAGACCCATATGAAGTTCTCTCCAGTATCCGAAGTCCTTTAGTTAAGATCTAACCAAAACCAAGGGCTTGATTCTATACATACTGAACTCCAGACTAAAGCTCACAACAGCACTTGAGCCTGGACTGTGAGGTCTGAAGATTGTTTGGCTTGTGCTTCGTAGAAAGTGAGGCTGCAAAGTACACATAAGTCTATTCTTAAAATGAAATGTGAGGCTACATGTTTTGTAATAGGAAACAGTAAAAAGAAGTCCTGAAACAGGATTTCCTAAATTAAAAGCCATGCCAGACAGAGAAAAATGGAGAAATGTGGGAAGGGATAAAATGTAGGAATATATTTATAGTTGTATCACTCAACCATACAGATTAAATTGCATTTAGAGGTGTGTGACACTGGATGTCAAGAAGACAGCCAAGAATTTCTAGGGTGAAAGCAAGAGGTGAGAAAATACAGCAGAGAAAGGAGAAATCAACAGGCCCCCCAGCAAACAAGGCAAGGTCCCTGGTCTCAAAGGTGTAAACTATGAAATCAAGAGACTAAAGGCTCCTTCCTCCTGCTGCTGTTCATCCGTGAGTAAATCCTTCTGCTTTGGGGCAGCATCAGCACTGCACTGTTTCACTTTGGGAGACAGTCACCAGAATTATGGCCACTGACCCGCTCCAGGCACACATTCCTGTGCCAGCACTGCACGATGCTCCCTCCTCCACTCGTGCCATATTATCTGTGCCTCTGGCAGCTGCCCAGCCCTGCTCAGCCCACATGCAGGGCAGCATCCCTGGCTGCAGGGACACCCCTGACCCCACCCCCTCTGTGGGGTCCTGCCCACCTGCCCCACACACCAGCCACAGCTTGGTCTGTGCTGTCCCAAAAAGCCTTAGGGAAGGACTTCGGGAGGATTTGCACAATCCCTCAGAAAATGTGCAGGGTGTGTTGCTGCAGCCACTCAGCCAGGCAATTTCTTGTTTAGGATAATACCTGGGGATAGAAGCCCTGACAATGATAGCTGGCAGGAGACATTTAATTCCTGCCTAAACATGACACTTACTTTTATCACACTGTCTTCTCTCCCTGAAGAAAGAAAACACTTTTCAGCTGTGTCCCCCCAAACTGATATGGGGTAGTTTGAAATGATCTCTTGAGGTCTGGCACTTAACAAGTGTGTTAGCTCCTGTGTTAAATGAATTAGCTTGGTAACTGCTGGTTTTTGTGACTCTCAAGTCACCCCAGTGGCATCCATTCTGCTTTTCATATCTTCTGTCACCATCTTCTCTTTGCAGACAATTACAATTGTCATATTTCAAATTAGCAGAACAACTCTTACCATAAAATTCATTAAGAACTGGCTTGAAGTTATTCCTGTATGTAAAGATACAGCACGTCACACATTTTATCTACAGTTTCACTGAACCTCTACCATTCTCCATTTGGAATCTAAAATTGTTTAGCTGACATAAAAGGAACTGAACCAAACATCACGTCATCTGCAGGAAACATTACCAAATGTCAGTAGCTGGTAATGAATGTATTCAAGGACTTCTTCATCTATTAATTAGAAACAATTTTTCCCACCTTGCTTATTTCTTTAATGTATTTTTTGAGGGTTTATATACTATAAAATGTAAACCAGAAAATGATTCACAGTTACCAGTATCTGCATTTGTCTCATATGTGAGTTAGCTGAGAACTTCCCGCCTACTCCCCAAGAGGCACATCAACTTAAAAGAACTAATTAGGGAAGAAAAAATGAAAAGAGAGGAAAAGGTAGAAGAGAGAAAGCATATATAAACTGCTCATCTAGTGTAGATCATACTGCATGATGTTTTTCATGATCCTGGCACAAATGGCAACAACCATAACTCTCCCAAAATCACCAGCTGAAGTTCTGTGAGAGTGCCAAGAAGAACAAGAACCCTTACAATCCCTACAATCTCGTGACATTGTTGGGCTTATGGTATCAATAAAAAGATGCTTTAGGGGTTACAGTAGTAGTGCTGGGTTGACAGTTGGACTTGATGAGGTCTCTTCCAACCTTCTTTGGAATTCTATGATTCTATAATAGACCCCAATATCTTTACAACGGAAACAGTCTATTTTGTACATAAACAGATCTGAAGACTTTCTATAAAGTATAGTGTGGTATAAGAGATTTGTCAAGGCCTCAGAAAATCTGAGGCCTGTGACTAAACAAATGAATGAATAAACAAAAGCAACCACAGGGCTGCCCACACCAAACACACTCGGAAACTTTCTTAAAAGAACAGATACAGAGTTCCTTCCCTCCTACTCACTCCCAGCCCCCAGACCGAGGGCATCTTCTTGAACTGATATGAAGTCATCTTAGCCCTACTGCATCTCAAAAGCACTGTTTGTGCAAGTGGTTGCTCTGGTTGTGCAAATTAGAGATGCAGTCTATATTACAATGGATATAAAGTATAATTCAATTGATTAGCAAAAAATATCCCATTCTCACCTCAGAATGTACAACATACCAGCATGCATTTAATGGATAGATAGGTTGGAAAAGCATTTTCCCACGAATGCACGAAGCCTCTCTGCAGTTGATGAGTGCATCCCAAGCCAAGGAGGGGCAAGGTGGGCAGGGGCCAGCACTCACCGTTTGCCACATGCCGTGGTTGATGAGTGGCCCGGTGCTGGTCACGCGGCCGATGCCGCTGTACCTCAGCTGCAGCTCCAGCCGTCCTTTGCGCAGAGCCAACACTATCCATGTGCTGTCTCGATGGCCTCCGGCAAAGAAAAGGATACCTTCAGGATCAAAGGTTCTAAAGTCGAACTCAGCCACAAGTCTGACCACACAGGTGCCAAGAAATAGATTAGTTATGCAGAGTTCAAAAACCACAGAGTACTTTCCATACAGATAGCATCAAATCTAGCAGCTCTAAAGCTCTGTTAAAACATACTAGCTTTTAATGCACTCCTGAAAGCCTTAAGATGTGAATACAGCTTTTAAAATATCATCAAGAATAAAGAACACAATACTGTATTTCAGTAATTATCCTAGCAGCTCTGTGGTCAAGGCTGCCTTTCTTAATTACTGGATTAGGTAATGTTTAGCCTTACAGGACTTCAAAATTCAAGCAAATAACGAGGAATGTGGGGTCAGTTATTATTGTAACAACTCCCTTGCATGCATCAAAGCCAGTCAGAGCACTTCACTGTCGTTCTAAATTATCCTCACCTCGTCAGTTGTTTCCTTTTGAAGCGCAGCCTGATAACAGGAGTGCCACTGAACATCCTCCCCAGGTGCAAGGATTTAATACTCCTTCCAACAGCAAAAGGCACACACGGTATGATGTTCTATAATCAAAGCAGATTTCTGAGTGCCTGTTCTCCTCACACAGCAGAAAGAGAATCAGAGAGCGCTGTAAAGTGCAGGTCTGTTTGCAGTCACAGCAATGAACACTGACATACCTCACATGTGTTCATGTCCTGGGAAAGTTTCACTCCCCCTCTGCCGTCACAATGACAGGTGTAACTCCCTGGGGAGTTGACACAGGTCTGTTCACAGAGCTTTTCTTCACATTCATCTATATCTGCACAAGACCAGCGAAGAAGAGAAACAAAACACTAAGTTTGTTTAAACAGGACATAACTGAGGGAATGGCCTGAAGTTGTGTCAGGGGAGGTTTAAGTTGGATATTAGAAATAGGTTTTTTGCCCAGAGAGTGGTTGGGCACTGGAACAGGCTCCCCAGGGAAGTGGTCACAGCATCAAGCCTGACAGAGTTCAAGATGCATTTGGACAATGGTCTTGGGCATATGGTGTGACTCTTGGGGATGGTGCTGTGCAGGGCTAGGAGCTGGACTCTATCCTTGGATCCTTGTGGGTCCCTTACAGCTCAGCTTATTTTCACAGACAGATTCCAGCAGCCCAAAGATACATAACAAGTCAGTGGGAAGGCTGGAAGCAGAACTCCACTACTTGTCTGCTGGAGCAGAGCCCTGGGCTTTAACTTCTAGACAAGACTTCCTCCCTTCAGGCCCCTTCTGCTATGCCTGTACTGACTGGCTCCTGCTCCTTGCAGTCAGGGACTGCATATAAAATCTGAGTTTCTCATTCACTGTTTTCTTTTCTTCGTCAGCTATTTTTTATCTTACTCACAAACAAATGCAGGAAAGCAAAGTGTGACAGCCCACAGGGATCTCTTCAGGCAGAGCTTAACGTCTAACACCCAACAGGACTGGTTGGAGTGTGGTTTGAGTCACTATGTTAACTTAGACAAAAGGCAGGGAACAATGCTGGTTTTGGAATACTTTCAAAACTTACTCTGTTGAGAAAGCTTGTGGCAGTGTAGCCAGCAGAACTGTGCATGGTTCCAGTACAGATTAAGTTCCTAGTTCAGAGTAATACCACAAGACAGGTTTTGAAAAAAGAGCTACTGCTTTGTAACTATTCTTGTCCTATGAAGAGAGACAGCAACATGCACAGATGCTTCTGAGCTTTCACCAGATCTTCCACTTGTAGAAATTTCAAGAAATCTCACTACTTTGGCTGGTACAGCTTGATTCAAGTCATCAAAGATGACTGCAAACTCACTGAGCTCAAAGATAACAGCAAGCTCAATGAACTCAAAGGTGACCCCAAACTGCAAATTCATTCTGAGCTAGGGAAAGGGAACAGAACTCCAGTGTGTAAGCAAGATTAAAAAATAAATTAAAAAAGCTTTTACTGAAGCCTGCAACTGAATTTCTGGGGTTATACAATTTAAATGATACAATAAATAACATTTATTATAATGCATTACAATTATAATAAATAACATATTTCTTGAGCTTACCCTGACAAGTTTTTCTCACATTATCATACTTGTAGCCTGCATCACAAAGACATTCATATGAGCTTATTAAATTTTTACAGTGAGCTTCTCCACAGATGTCTGCTGATGCCGTGCATTCATCTATGTCTGCAAAACAAGCAATTAAACAACATGACATGACTTCAGGGAAGCATAATCACAGTTCACATCAAGTTAGCTTAGGGCAAAATTCTGGAAACTGAAAAAAACAGTATCTTTAAGAATTTACTTTTAGGGTTAGCTAGCTGTAAGAAGTGACTTCAGGCTTCAAAAATCAGTTGGTCTTTTTTAGCTTAAGCCATTAATCACTGTTGGAAAAAACAATGCAAAGTGAACCAGGAGAAATACTGTAAAACAAAGCAACTATCACAAAACCAAAAAAGCCCCACTCTTCCCAGTCAGAGGGGCTGAAACTGCAGGTTTAAAAAAGCAGCAGGTAGGAACTTAGGAGTGGCAGCATAGATTTTTTCAAAACACTAAAGAAACACACAGCTTGTGGCACTTCAGAGATTTCTGTTCTGTGTCTTCAGACAGGCAAACAATCAGTTTTCATATATTCAGAAAGCTAAGATCTAAATCTGCTGGTCTGTAGTAGCAAAGGAGAATGAAGCAGCCCAATTTGTCACAGAGAACAAGCCATGCCAATGAGATGTGGGGTTTTACCATAAGGGAAGGCAATGAACTGGAACTGGAAGTGCATTAAAAAACCTGACTTTTTTCCTCACATGGTAACAAATACACTGTGGAATCCCAGTGTTGACAAAACATTTGCAGTATACCTGGAGTTTAATATTTACTTTAGCTTTCTAGCATGTGTTAAAACTACAATTACACATTTCTCTTGTTGATTTTCCCACGTATGAGTGAACTGGCTGAGTACCCCATGTAGCTTAGCCTACAAATCAAGACAAGAGGCAGCTTTTGTGTGTATGCCCATCATGACAGGAACAAACGCAAAAAAGTCAAAATGCAATGATAAATCTGAGCTATCAATAACCACACCTGACATTAATCTCAGCAGCTGGAAGGTCACACACTGAAGCTACAGACTGCTTATATAGTAGTGCTCACAGTCTCACAGTGCTCCAGGAGACAGTATTAGGGTATGGAACAAATGTACATACACAGGAAAACAAACACATATGTGAGCCTCTCGCCACCCACCCGTCCATGCTGACTGGCACCAGAGGACAGTTCAAAAGTGAAGTTGGCTCTTCTAAACTGCTGCTCCCATTAGGAAGGCATACCATGTAATCTTTAAAGTCATCACTTTTTAATGTGGAAGAAACAAAATATTGTTCTGTTTCTTTTTCCTGGTAGCATTAATAAGTTGTTCAGATCATGTATGCAAATTGTTTAGACATATGTCATCACATCCATCTCTAAGAGACCTGTTTTTTCATAAGATGAACATAACTTTAACAGCCACCTGGTGTTGAGTTATTGAGTCTGTCTCAGCATGCAGTTTCTTAACACTTTTAAAATCTTAGTTGCTTAAGTTTTGGTTATGTAAATTCATTCAGCAGTTTCAATCAGAAACTTCAGGTCTTCACTTTCTGTTCTCAGCTGGTATGCAAAATAGCTGCCAAACTTCACTAGGGCCTTTCTACACCTATTAATATTGAGTTGCAATGAATTTAGCCATCTGTATCAATCTGAATTCATTAGCTGCTGCACACATCCAAATCTAAAAAAATAAAATAAGAAACACACAAAAGAAAAACAAATGGTTCACATACTACAACACTGTGAGACTGGAAAGAATCATAACACATTTGGCCAGCACTTCCTCCTCTCAGTGTCAGGATATGAGGACTGATCAACTAAACCAATTTAGCACAATCCAAGCCACAAATCCTCTGTGAATCACGTCTGTGTTATGCTTTTGAGAGCATCATGGTCCAACAGCTGACAAGCCCAGGCATGTAGAAAGGCTGAAGCACCCTGCACAACCTCAATGGAGGAAAGCTAAGAGGAGCTACCAGCAAGTTTCTGCCAGGCTAGCGAGCAGACCAGGACTGCTCATGGCAACCCAGCTCAACAAAACACAGACACAAGTCCCACAGTATCCCCCCTGAAGCAAAGTGAGAATCCCAGCAAAGCTTACCTTCACATATTTTGCTGTCTTTAAGAGCAAAGCCACTGTAGCATGAGCACCGGTAGCTGCCCAGCTTGTTGAGGCACAGCTGGTTACAGCCGCCGTTCTGTGTTCTGCATTCATCGATATCTGCATCAAAAGAGAGTGTCACAGTCAGCTTCTCACATCTGTAAATAATTACAGGGTGAGAATGGAATAGGCACTGGGAAGGAGAAAGACCAAACAAGAAACAGTATTACAGACACAACACAGTGATAACAAAAAGCACACGAAGATTTCCGAAGATTTCTTCGTTCAAACACTTCATGCATATAAGCTAAAGTTTGTATAACTTCCAAAAAACAAACAAACAAACAAACAACAAGGGAGAGAGAAGGATCTGTAACTGAATGAGCCTTCTCCTTCACAGCTCTGAGAATACATAGAAGTATCTTCAGTCACTGTGGAGGCAAAGAAGCTTGTTTGCAGAAGCAAATTAATTATGTATTTTATATCATAACTAAGTACTAAAATTATACTATGGCCAGTAAGTTAAAGACAAAAGCTTTAAATAAAACAGGAACACTATATTGTTACTACTACACAACTCATGAGAACACAGGGAGTTCCAAGTTCACACCTGCTGAACATTGTGAGCTTAACTGTGCTCCACTGAAGTTGGCAGCAAAAGCCTGTAAAATCCAGCAGAGCCTGGGTTTCACTCTCAGTCTACCCTACCTGCTCATCATGTCCTGCTTGTCTATGGGACTCCAGAGTTGGCTGATGGATAGAACAGCATGTCATGGCATTTTATTGGAATATAAGAAAATATGCTTCAAGACTGATCAGTGTCTGAGCTCTCAAAGCCAACTGAATACTGACTGGTCTGCTTTCTGAATTGATTAAATAAGATGCTCGAGTGATCCTATAAAGTCGTCAAAGTATTGACATGAGAAGGAAAGGCTTGGATCTCCTGTTGTCTTGGTTGCCACAATTCTGGACTGGCTGCATACAATTTCTAGTCATTACTTATTATTGGCAAGCAAAAGAGCAGTGGCCCTGACAGGAAGCCTTTCAAGGAAAACAAAACAAAAACACCAAAACAAACAAAAAAACCCACCCAAACCCAAAGAAACCAGAGAACAAGAGGAGGGAAGATAACTTGTAGAGAAAGCTCTGTGGGCAGCTGGAACTTCTTGCACAAACAGTTTCTGTCTGAAATTCTCTTTTGAAGTGATGGAAATACACCAATGGAATATGTGGAATTAATTGGACATGGAATAAAGTCCTACAAGCAAGGAGGCTTTAACAGACTGATTTTATCAGTTTGGGTGTCATCAGAGAGACCTCAGCTTGCTGACTGAGGGTCACTGTTCACTGCAGGGATGCTAGATGGGAAGATGGGCCAGCTTCTCTGGCTCTTCAGTCTGTGATCTGTTACACCAGGGCTCACGGAAGCAGCTGACGCCGTTCTCCTTGAAAAGCCACTACTACTCTATTTCTGCTGCTGCTTTCAGAGGGGTGGACCAGAAAGCTGAGTGTAACTTCTTGGATTACCTTGCCAACCAAGCTGAGCTCCACTAGAGACATAAAAAATGTTGATGTGAAAAAACGACCTGTTTCTCAGAAGGGTAAAAACACAAACACTATGTAGTCCAGGTTCAGTTCTGTGACTTTTGAAGCAGCACATTATCAGTGACCATTTGAGAATACAGCAAAACCCAAAATATCTTTGTTACAAGAATAAAAGATAAAACTAAATTACCTTTCTCACATTTTTTTCCCTGCCAGCCACGCTTGCATTCACAATAGAAATCCCCCTTGAGATCCTCGCACTTGATGGTCCCTTCTTCATGACAAGGATTGGGAGAACACTGGTTTGGCAAATCTGATTTACACAAGGAATAAAAAAACCAAAACAAAACAGATCAATACATTGAAGTCACTGACAACCAGGTGTTTCACTTTCATTAGAAGATGGGAAACTAAACCAGTATTGGAGAATCACTCAAAAATACTTGCACCTGGGAAAACTATAAGCTAATTCATAGTGCTCACATGCCAAATAGGCTATGCCAGGAATTTACTTAGAGCACATGCAGTGGAATTCACTTCATTGCAAAAGGGAGTAAGCTACCACCCCCACATCTGAAGGACACATCCTGAAAGAAACAACTCAAAGTAGCCTATTTTTCTACTCTCACTAACTTTTGAGAAGGGGAAAAAAAAAAAGCAGTATCAACTAAAGTACTCAAGAAAGGATGGGTAGTCTATTGAATCATTTTTGGTAGTTCAGCAGAGGATCTTACCGGAGCTTATAAGTTTCTGGATAGCAAAAGTTTATAAATTATTTTTTTTAAGATCTTTTCTATTACAGAGAATGAAAATAAAAAAGGAATACCCATATATCAACAGCCAAGGAATAGAAAACCATGAATCCAGTTTACAGAGAGTACAATGTTCCTGTAGGGATTTTAAAGCCAAGTTCCAGAATTTGGCAACGAGTTCTCTCACTTACTTTCTTCAGAAAGGAGCAGGAGAGTAGTCACCACACTTTGGGAACAACTGAAGGAAGAAATCTCAAAAGTATCATGTAACTACTCACTGACTGTAGTCACCTGTCCAAATTCACCTACTCACTTACCTGCACAACACCCAGGGACAGTGCTTCACAGAGGTAGCTAAAGGAAGGATGAGAGAATACCTTTGTTTCCACAACAAGTGGGGTGGTAGCCATCATGTAGTAGTAACATGTTGACACCAGTGTTCCAGATCAGTGGTCTTCAAAAACATGAAAGTGTTAACTGTTTCCACAACTTTAACCAGAAGGAACAGTGCAGAATCTCATTTTGCAGATTGCAAAGCTCACCAGTTCATGAGTCTTTCTTTTCACATATCTCCTCCCAGCATTTGAAAGTGCCCAGTGTGTACACACTAGGTGAGCAACAACAGAAAAATCCTGCACTGGTTTCCATACACTGAGTTCTGCTGAGTCCTTGATATTCTCTGAAACATGACTTTGTAGCATGGCAGGGAGGCTTTTAGGAGAGGAATTGTTCATAGATTAGTAGCCCCATGAGATTTCTCAAACTGAGAAAAGTTAAGGCTCCCACTTTGTCAGGACTATTCTACTTCTACATGTCTCTTCTTAGCTTCCCTGTGTGATTCTTAAAGTCACTGTCCTGATGAGCTGCTTTGAAAGAACTTCAACACTTCTGTGAGTGCAGGCAGTAGCAGCTCCATTTGATGTCTCATAAAGCACTGAACAGCACTTTTGTTTGCACCAACTGTCTCAGATTTAAATCTCAGGTGGCTGAGGTTGGCAGGTGTCTCTGGAGGTCACTTGTGCAACCTCCCTGCTCAAGCAGGGCCACCTACAGCCAGTTGCTCAGGACCATGGCCAGAAAGCTTTTGATTATCCCAGGGATGGTGACTCCACAAGCTCCCTGGGAAACCTGTGCCAGTTCTGGTTCACTCTCACAGTGAAAGCATTTCCCAGTGTTCAAATGAAACCTTCCAGATGTGCAGAGCTGGGGCAAAGTCACAGCCAAAGAGACCAGGCCACACAAAACAAAACACAGCTACATGGGCTGTCTTAACATCCACCTGCCAGAACATTTACCTCCCAGTAAATCACTGCCCAGCTGACACTGCCCTGCTGGAGGTGGAGGAGCTGGGGAAGGAGAGGCCAGGTTAAGGTGGCAATGAGCCACAATAAAGCAAGTCTGTCCAGGATGTTTCTTTTCCTAGACAGATCAGAATGTGCACATTAAGCAGAATGGTTTAGGTATAGTACAACAATTTTTTTTTAGCAGCACACACCAAGCCTTCTAAATATGGCAGTTTTCAGTCATTTCATAAGCAAATCAAGTCAACAGGTTATGCACAACTTATCTGATGTATCCACAAGTTTCTGCTTCTTCCCCTTAAACTGGATTCTGACATGCCTTACAGATCCAGATAGCAGTAACACTGGCCAGCAGGGTAACAACCCATGGTATAATCCATGTATCTCAACCACAGAGACTTCTATCACTGGGCTGATTGCTCCCTTCTGTCACAAGAGTTTGAGAACATGAGACATACTCTTACACTCCTCTGGTGGCTTCACAGTTGTGTAATTCTGCTGGCTTCATAGAAGATGCTCTTGATTGAAACCATTGCAAAAGAAAAAGCCAAGAAAAGCCAAGAAAAAGCTTTTGTTTCTGTTCATTTACATGACAGAGTTTAGTAAAGCTGCTACAAGTAGTGATGAGCATGACCTTTTCACGTGCTCTGAGCTGTGTCGGATAGCACCTATGGAGCTCATAAGTGCAGACAGGGAATAGAACAACCAATTCCATCTTTGAAATCTTTGTGGAAATAAGACTTGCTTATGCCCACTGACTGTCACTTTCAGTTCACTACTTTGTTCTGAGAATTTATTTTTTGATACCCACAAAACGGTTCATATTGAAACTTCATAAAATGTTAGGCTGCAAATAATACTCAGTAATTTAATAGTAAAAAGCAGGCACATGTGACCTAACAAAAATCTCATTGTGTTTTTTAAGGCCATATGAAGCTTCATTTCCCAAAAAGTCCTGTAGACTGTTCCAAAGCCTTGCAGAACCAAATCCTTAATTCCTAGATGACCTGCAGGATCTCTTCTAGAAAAAAGATCCAGATGTGCAGACAAAGTGTAGGTATCTGTGTGTAAAGTAAGCATCTATCTGAAGAGCAATTATACTCATTGCAGTCAGTGGGGATAGTACAATAAAAAGAGCCTGAGTAGAGGGACTCAGGTCTATCCAGAGCAGACACAGTTTGGCTGGGGGAATCCCTCTAGAAGCAGAGATTCACTCTCTGCTAACTCTTCTGGGAATACTGCTCATGTAACACCTGTGCTGGAAATCCCTATTTACACACTGTATCGAGTCCTAGCTGTAACCTGATCTCAAGAGTTTATGAAATTAGAAATTCCCACATATTCTGTCTAAGCTGTCTAATCACGGTCATACTTAAAATTTCTACCTTATTTTTAGTATAAACTAGTGCAGTTAATCACCCTCCAGCCCTTAGCTGTTCAGTATCAATGTACACCAGGTTAAAAGAACCTTCCACTACGTTGTTTTGAGAGGAGAAAGGCTGCTAAGAAACAAACTTCAGAAGTGTCCTGCAGGCACAAACACATAGAGCTACACAGTCTTTTGGCAGGATCTTGGAAAAATTAAGAGGCACACTAGAACTGGCCAAGAACAAAGCCTGTCATTCCTCCAAGCGCGTTTCAGGCTCCTTCTCTGTTACTTCTCCTGTGAATTGACAATGGCGAGCCAAAACTCAGCCATTTAAAAACCTTTTAATATTTTAATGGGGGAAAATAGTATAATTTTCTTTCCAAACCACCGCATCTGCAGTGGGCAGAAATCCCTCAAAACAATTATTCAGTTTTTATTTTTTTCAGATTTTCCATCACTACCCTTTAGACTCTCATTTCTGAGACACTGATTAGCTGTTTGGAGCAAGTGCATTTTCAGCAGAAACTCCTGCCTTTTTGCTGTGCCACATACACAAGTAAATGTGAGCATATTTTGGTAGCACTTGTATGAACACATGACTAAACAAATTTGATTTGATCAAATCAATAGAAGATTGAAACCCAGGGCTAAAAAGAAAATAAATACACATACATCTGATTTTCTCCAGATTTGAACTGCTCATAGGACATATTTAGAATACTTATGCAGTTTTCTACTTAGCTACTGCTAAGCTTCAAAAGGCAACTAGAAAGGTATTAGAAGAATTCATTAAATTCTCTTCGGTAGTGTTAATGAAGGACAAAAAACTCTTCACTCTCTACAAAGCTATCAGTTTGGCTTCAAAACTGATTTGAGGTTTTAAAGGTAGCAATGTTCAAAGCATAGTCACATGATACATGAAGCTGATCTCTTAATGCAAAGAAGGCTGACACAGGCCTGGTTTGACTTTTCTTGAGGTTCCTCAATGGGATGAGCCAAAGCTAACCTTCAAGAGAATAGAAAACGAAGGGCCACACATAGTGTACAGCCTTATAGTACCTCCTATTTCTTGTCCCTCTGGCTTCTCATATTATTCAAACCTTTGAAAATTGGTGGGAAAGAAACTTGCATTATAAAATATCAAAGCACTAAAAGATGACAGCAAGATGGCATTAGGTTATAAAATGGCAAAGGTTTTTTTGTAAGTGGGATGGAGTCTTAAACCTACAGAATAGGAAGACCAGTATTGAAATACTACCAAAAACAGAGATGGCTGAGCTAGTCCCACACCTTCAGGTAGAATGAGAGAACATTTAACTGCAATATAAAAACCAAAAATGCTTACTGTGAACACATGTAAGGAAATCTGGATTTCTCCTATACGGTGACCCATATTTCTCAATGCAAGCTGGAAAACAGAAAATGAAATTGTTATTGTTACAATGGTGAAGGATAGCTTTCAAAGCACATAAAATGATACCTGGCCTGTAAGGATTTGGAAGGTGGATGCAAAATCTATGCAATATTATCATCTCCCAGATGCCTTAAAATTCTGAAGCTCATTAAAATCTTTTGGCTTTGATGTACAGCAGTTAAAAGCCATTTGAAGGGGATGATCACTTAACCAGATGCTACTATGATTCTAAAACTATGGTAGTAGCTACTGCAATTTGACCAACTAAACTTCTTAAAATATGTAAAAAGCACATTTTTTTTCTCCCACTGTGGCATTTGTGATCTTAAATACAACATATTAAACATGAACAGAAAACAATATGATGCCATGACTATGATACAGTCAACAGAATAAGCCAGTAGTTCATTCAAACACCTTTTTTGTTTTTTTTAAAGGAGATTAGTTAATAACTAATTTAATTAAAAAGAGAAAAAGGTAGAAAACTACAAATTATTTCATAACACTGCAAGCCACAGATATATATGCAACATCAAGATTTTAACATGCAGAAAACACATAAAGCATCTCTGTCTGCAAATGTACACGAAAGTAAAAACACACACCTCAAAGTACAATAAGGAACATAAAGTCTATCTTAAAAGTTAGCAATGCATGCTTATTGTAATCAGATTTCCATCACTTTCTTTTAGCAGAGACTTCAGCTGTAACATTCACCAGTGTTAGGCTCATACTAGCACTCCCAAAGCAAAAATAAAAGCTGCAACTCACCCAGGTATTTTGGGTAGAAATATTCCTATAGAAGGAAAAAAAAAAAAGAGTCATATTTGCTTCTATTTTCATGCTATTTAAAAGCTGCTGCTGCTTTAGTGGTCTTGTATGGCAGTTGTTTGACAATTCCAAACATCTAATTTCCTTTTATTCAGAACCAGAAGCAGCACAGAATTATACATACATTTTGTCATTTGGAAAGGAAAGAAACATTAGCTCATCTCAATGTATTTTTGATGGCAGCTAATCTTGTCAGTGACTGAGCATGAAGACACCCCCCAAGGGATAAAGCTGCTGCTGATGGCATGAGGTAGGGGAAGGAACTGGAATCTAGGGGCAAAACCCCAGAGGGAAGAGTACAGGACCATTCAGTCACCCTGTGCCTCCTTGAAGGCATTCTGCTGCTGCAGTACATGGCCAGCACATGAACACCACAGCCACTAGAAAAAGTACACTTTGCTCTTACAAGGAGCACTCTGCAACTCAACCAGCACCCATTGCTGTGCCACCCACACATCACATCCTGGATGCTCAAAGAAGGGAGCAATGACACTTTGCAAGAGGGGGCAAAAATTATATCCATTGCTCTAAAACCAGACTGCAAAGGGCATTGCCATTCCTCTCGTGGTACATGGTCACGCATTACTGTTCCCTGCTCTGCATCAACACAGTGCATACAATACAAAACCACACAGTGAGAGCAGCATCATTTTGCTGATGTGAAGTGAATCTAACCTTGCATGTCAGAACAGTCAACCCACTGAGGCCTTGGGAGTCATATGACTGCTTGCAGCAACACGGAAAAGGCAGAAAATGCAGCTGTGTTCCATGGAATAATGGGAGATTGGCTGAAGCTGGCAATTGTATCACATTCTTTAAAAAATACAAAGTTTCATGGCCAGAAAAAAAAGCACTTTTTTCCACCTTCATGCTAGTTTTCATAATATATAAGTCAATAATTCAAGTGCTGTTAAAATGGTAATTGGGGCATTGAATGAGGAAAAACTTATGCATTGTATCAGTGGGGTTTTTCTTGTTTAAAAAAAACACTTCTCAGCTAATTATGAAAACATATGCACAGTATAAGTCTCTTTTCTGCAAGAGGAGCAATTTCCATGTAACACTATCTTCATGAGATTGGAACAGAAGATACCCTGCATTCTACAAAATTAAATTGGTTTATACAATGTGCAAGAAAATAAACTATTTTATCTTCTCCTCTTATTATAGATGTGTAGGTTGGATCTATACAGGCATGTATAAACAACAAAGACAGGCACACACCATGATTCAGTTTGATCTGGACTGTCCAATGCAATCAGTTGCACTGCTGTCATTTACCAGAAGAATCAATTGCTTCTGGCAAATATGCTCCAGTTACTGAAATGCAATGTAAATATTCAGCCTAAACTATGAGAGCATCAGCAAAAAAGTAGAAGCAGCAGCAGCTTACACTTACGTTAATTTTCAATTCTGACATGAGGGTGATATGCTTGGCATCTTCTGGGGTTGAGCTTTGAGATGTTTCTTTAGCTCGAAATGTTTCATCAGAGTAATGAGCTCATAACCCACTATGGGTCTTGTTCCCTCTTTGTTTTTTTAAAGGCTTAGTTTGGAAAAGACAAGTGAAAAAAATGCAGTCAAATAAAAATAAATCTAAGCAGTCTAAGCATTCAGATGGGTGCCCATTTGTGCTATAATCACAAACTGAACTTCAATCAGCAATTGAGGAGAAAAAGATAGGGGTATGTAATAAAATATTCCAAACATTTCTTTCATTATTTCCCCTTTATTCCATGTACTTCACAAAAATGTGCAGATGTATTTACCCACCAACAGGATAATCCAGGCTCTGGCAAGAACAACTGTTTTAACACTCACAGGACAATAAATAAGAGCTTTCATATTCATGGCTATCAGCCTAATTGTTCCATGTCAGTGGTGGCAAAGGCATTTTCTCCTTGACCTCTGATGAATGAGTTGAGTGCTAGAACAGTGGTATAGAACTTACTTTTGTACAAGTAACTTCCAAATTCAAACTGACTGTATTGATTCAATGCCAGTTGAACAGCAGAAAAGTGAAACTCCAAGGCCTTGTACTACCACAAGCTTCATTCCACAAAGTATGTAGCCAAGTGATTTAAACAGGAGGCTATTAACAGAAATTTAACTCTTCTTTCCCTTTCTCATTTGTTTATTTTATACAAAAGCACTTGCTGATCAGTAGCACATCTCCAGGTTTACAAAACCTGCTGATATTACCATTCTAAAATAAAGACACACGCTCACAGGTTCTAATATTACTGATTCTTGAATGATCAGCTTTTCATTTTTTTCCATACTCAATTTTTCTTACAGCTGGTTTCTGTAAACACAATGATAATGTATTTACATTCAGAGAAACAGTTAATCAAGAATGAAGAATGAATGATCTTACACCTTGAGAAAAGGAACATGCTTAAACTGCAATCCCTTTTCAAAAAACACTGAGGAGAAGTTTTCTTGGTTAAAAGTTCAAGCTGCACCTGACCTGATACAGATGCACATTATTTCTCATGTGAGCACTCAGCTCTTCAATTTCTTTTCAGTCTTCTGTGATGTACTAAGGTTTAATGACCCTCAGATGTCAGCGAAAATGAAAATCCTATACAGGATTAGGTGGCTGTTAAAAGTGTGCAACTCATCTTCTTTCTACCAGAAGCGGTCAATTGTATTTTCAGGATTCTATAAAAACGCCAAGAGAAATGTTTGAGGCTTGCTAAGAAGGAGTTGGCAAAGATTCTCAGTTACTATTTTGCTGATTTCTCAACAAGCCACCTTCAATTTCAGGCTCAATAAACTTCTCACCATCCAGAAAGTCACACACTGTTCACAGGATCAAAACACAGGAAGTTATTTAACTGTTACCACTAGGGTGGCAAAAATCACCATAGAATTATGTAAGTGGTAAATTTTCAGGTTGGATTCTGACAAAATAGGTCAATGTTTAAGTGTGGTCAGCCCTTCCCCTTTAGATCTGCTTCCTAATTACTGCTGAAAATAAATGCAGGAGAAATTGGCTTTTTAAATAAAAGCTTTAAACAAATACATGTTGGACATAAATCCTCTGGACAGACTGCTGCACAGACACTGAATTCACCAAGCTCTCTAACCCACCTGTCCTGAGTAATGTCCCAGTGCAGGCAAAAGGAAAACAAAAGCTGCAGAAGCTCTGACCTCCACAAGAGACCAAACATCACCAATGTAGCTTCAAAAATTCCAGCCTCTGTGACTGTTCCCACCAAGAAAACTCTAATGTATTTCCACCTCTCTTCTTTGTGACCCACCAAACCTTCTGTCTGTCTGGTTTCCACGTATCAACCAGTATGGCTGGGATGGCAGAAGCTACAATAGTCAAGGGCCTGGCAGCAGGACACTGGCAGCCTGTGGTGCCCTAGTAACAGGAATGGTCCTTCTGTAAATTACATCTTTTATCTGCTGCCATTACGGGTCAAACCCGTAGTATGAGCCACACATCAGAGTTGTAACTCACCCGTGAGTTACACGTCATGTGCCACCCAAAGCACAGCTCAGCAGAGATCTCAGGTAAAGTGGAAGAAGCAGGAGAGACTGGGAAGTGCCTAACATCTGCACATCTCCACCCTTTCCGTGAGGTGGAAAGCACGGCATCAGGCCAGTCTCTCCAGGCAGGTCCTGGCTTGCTTATTTCAGCTCAGTTCCAGAGATCTTTCTCTTGCTGCCCAGGAGACAGAGCTGTGCTTTAATAGAAAAGATTTAAGCTCTACAGCCCCCACCCCTTCCACACAAATTAATGCACATGCTAGAAGCAAGTCTTCTGATGCAATAAATGCAATTATTTGCTTCCACAATAGTGTTACAAGATCTAAAAGTGCATCCTTTTATTTCAAGGTAGAGTGACACCAGACATGGGCATAAGAATTCTGTTCATGGGGCTAAGGTGTTCCTCTCCCACCTGCAGCTGGAGCTCACTCTTACCCTGATAAGACAGTCTCTACAACACTTAGTCAGGATACCTAAGAGAGCATAATTTTAAACGTGTCCTCAAAAAAAACTAACCCAAGTAAACAAATCCCCCTAAACTCCAGGTTGTTCATTTTAATATTTGGCTTTTATCCTCCAAATGATAAGAACAGTTTCTCTGAGGCCACCCCCACAGTGCCTCTCATTGAAACAACTGAGGAGAACAGCAACATGAAGGTAGGAACTCACAGCTGTGGAGTGGAAGGGGCACAAACACCTATGTCAGCCTCCCTGCCAAAGGAAACATACATTGTGACTGGGGTCACCTCCATTTTCAACTCTATGGCCAAAGTCATGGTGGTAAAATCCAGAAGTTAGTGTAATTATATGGGGTATGCATTAGTTCTGCGGCTTTTTTAGAGAAGAGGGAAAAACACCAAATCAGAACAGGCGTTAACATGAGTCACTGTATAAAAATAGCCCTTCTGAAAACATAACAATGACCCTGTCAACACCAGGAAAATGTTCTCACTGTTGCTTTGCTTTAAAGTAATTGGTAACACTGGAGACCTCAGAAAAAAGGGGCCTGATTGCTGCTTCTGTTTATTTTGCTTGAGTACCAGATCATGTAAGCCTGTAAGGCACGGAATCTACTGAAAATCACGTTTGAGCTCTACAGGCCACAAATAAAAGATATAGTTTACAGGAAGGCTGCTTATGTGTCTGGACATCTGGCTCTTGGTGGCCCTGCTTGGGCAAGGAGAATGGACCAAAAGGCCTCTAGAGGTGCCTGCCAGCCTCAGCCAGTCTGTGATTCTGTGACTGCAGTGCCACTAACACTGGAGCACTTCACCGACTTGTGTTAGCAACGGTGATTTCTAAAAAGCACTTTCTTAGTTACCTAGCTACATCTAAGAGAGCAGCAACAAATCCCACTTTATGCCCTTTCCTCATTTCCCTATAACGACTCTCCCTTTTCCTCTTTCCTTCAGGACTGAATGTTTGTCTTGGGCATGGCCAGACATCATTTATAAATGTTCTTCATGTTTCCACGCTATGGGCTTGCATTATCCCTGAAGAAATTACTGCTATCAACCATAATCGGCTACAACACAGTGTTTGCCAGTTTTTAACTGTTACAGCCTGAGAATGCAAATCTCAGTAAGGCTTGAGAACCCTCCTCCTTTTTAAAAAACTCAGCCTTAGACTTTGCATAGCAAATCTCACACTGCACGATTGGTCCCTTCATCTATATCAGGGCACTAAGCAGTTCTGCAATTCAGAATTTTAAATATGTAGAACCAGTAGTTACAGAATTTATGCTCAAATGAATTGTGTTGCCTGCACAATCTTTCCTTCTCATCATAAGGGACTCATCACTCAGACAGGTTAATTTGCTTCGTGGCAATCTGTATTCTCTATACAAAGAGCAGAGAGAACTTCTCTCCACAATTTGGCAAGTGAGGCATTAGAAAAACAAGTAGGTCACATTACAATCCAAAAGCAGCCTCCAAGTCTCATCTCCTACCACCCAAGTTACAGCTGCTCAGGGTAGCTTTTAGATTTTTTCTTCCATTTGTCGAGTATCTACTTCACACTGTCCAGGTGCACAAAAACTGGGACTGCCCCTTCTACCAAGTGACTGAACTTTCCAAAATAGAAGCATTCAAGACCGTACTCTCCAGCATGATATCTTCTACAGAGATTAGGTACCTCTGCAGAATCCTCAAGTCTGAAATAAAATCCATCTATTGTCATAACTTTCTTTGCTCCATTCTGGACAGCAAGACTGTTTCCCTATAGCTTACTGAGGTGCCACTTCAGCAAAAACTGTTTCTCTGCAATGAGGAAAAACCCACCAATGACTGGAATGCATAATTTAAGGGGAGAAAAATATATTGAAAGGGAAGAAAAGACTGAAAACAAAAATTCACGTATGTCACGGATACTTTACATTTTGTGAAGATGCAGGGGGCACACAGACATGATTTCTATAGGTGGCCTGAGGCAGGGTTTGATTAGACAGTATACAGTGTGAAATGGATATCACTGGTGTTAAATACTCCAACAAAAATAATTCCTAGTGTCATTCCAGTAAGTTGCATGTGCTTTGAAGTTATTCTGACAGAAATCTGATCACAAATGCCTTGAGGTTTCCTCCACTGCTTCAGAACAGAAAGGCTACTTTCCCTCCAGCTGCAATAATGTGCAAGATCTCAATTTGATGACAAATGTTCACTAATGTTGCTTGTTTGACTCTTTACTTGTTGCAAGGGTTACAGTATTTATATAAACACTCACTCAGTAAGCTGACTCAGGGTAAACTAACACTCACTCAGTTTAGTCAAATTAGGGAAAACAGTATCTGGCAAAACATGTACCATAAGTAAAAGGCTATCTCTCCAACACTATCTATATTTACTCTGTAATTATTTTAGCCAATTTAAAACAGAACATATCGTATATCCCAAACATGATTTAAATATCAATAATCTCTCATAGGTTCTGTGACATTTTATCCACTGAAGTTTTCCCTCTCCTTGTAATGTAATCAGACTGTTTCTTTGGATCTTGCCTATCTGCAGAGGTTGCAACTCATACTAACAGCACTCAAACACATTAAGGCATTTAAGGATTTGGACTCAGAGGGTACACAAAAGTATAGAATAGGGAAGTGACATCTTAGATTGCACCAGGCCCTTGTGACAGAATATGATTTCATACTTCCCTGTTAATTATTTTAATAATTAAATAACTTCTGCTTTTCTGTTCATGTCCTAAATATTTTCTGGAATTGAACTAGAACTCCGTGTTCCAGGAATCAGCCAAATATGGTAGCTTTCCAGGTACATGTGATTCTGTGCAGTGCAAGCATGACCCTTTCTCCTTTTATCTCTTCATTTATGTACCCTTCTGTCCTGGCAGGTGTGCAGAGTGAAGACAACACCAATACTTGTTCCCTTCCCTGGGTCTCCTCTTACTTCCCGACTTTGCTCTTCTTCTAATCCCCACTGCTGATGCTCAAAGGAACAGGGAGAAAACACAAACCAATCAATAAGTAAATTTCCCCACAGATGTCCATGCATGGGGAGCCTATAGAACAGCAGTCATAACAAAACTGTGATGAAAGCAAAGATACAGAAGGGAGACCTGCTAAAAACTCCAGTCAGATTCTCCAAGGCTTGGCTGTTCATTCATTCACAGGCTGAGCTGTGCCAACCATTTCTGTTTCTCTTCCAGCACCTGGCCTTCCCATCCTAAGCTCAGGCTGTCCTTTGCAGTGTGTCAGTCCCTGCTGGACTGGGGAACCAACCCAGCTGCAAAATTACCATTTTTCTCTCCAGACTACTTTTCTTTAGCATAAGTTACTTCAACTGGTTTATGCAGTCACCCAAATTGCTGTGCAAGAGGGGTGAAAAGAACAGGCAAAGGAGTTGCTGTTCTCTGCTAGATCAGCTGAATCACCAGTGTGAAACCAATTCTTGAGAAGTAATGTGAGGGGAAAAGCAAACCTTGTTGCTATGTTCCCTCTCAGTTTCTTCTAAATCTGTGGTAGTGCTTCCATACTTGTTCCTCATACTTAGTGGAAAGTGACTACTTCTAATTCATTAAGATCATTCAGAATATGGAACACACATAAACCACAGCTGCCAATTTATATATATTCAATATTTCTCTTACCTGATTCTTAAGCAGCTACACTAAAAAACTGTATTAATTCCCAGTAAGCTGCTCCTCTTTTTTAATTTAAAAAAGAAAATTAAGTGAGCTTATGGCCACAGAATTGTATTCTTAATTTTAATTGCCTTCCCCCTGTCAAGTATTTATTAAAACTTATTGTACTGCTCTAGAAAACTGACTTACTCTAACTTCATCTACTTTTTCCATTATCCTCCATCTTGAAACAAGTGTAACCCCTCCTTTCTGTTTGTAATTTTTAGCACCTTTTTTCACCCTATCTTCAAACAGCCCCTCAGCAAAATATTAGTCCCTTTTTTCTCCCTTGCTCCTTCCCTCCTGCTGCACAGGACATTTAGCATATACTACTTCTGTCATGTGGTAAGTCAGTATCTCCAGGTCTATTCTGAATTTTGGGCTGCTCTCCCATGAGTGGAAACTGATGCAGATCAGGTAGGTATGAGCCCAGCACAGTTGATGGAGTTGTATCTGTTTCCATGGACAGCAAACTTTGCTCATCCTTCTCAAAAACTTTTGATAAATTCAGCCAATAAATCCATAACCTGCCTCCTAAGGCAGGCAGGAGTACTTTTGTCACCCTCCTGCTACTGAGCACCACCACTGCCAACTAATGTTGAGTCTGTACTGCAAAGAGCATCCTGATCCACAGGCCCAATCATTTTGCCTTGCAGATCATTTAGACCCACTGGATTTTGGTACAAAGCTCCCTTGTCTTTTATACCAAATTACAGGGAGAAGGAAAGAAAGGGAAGCAAGAACACCCAGATCTCATCCCAGCAGGCTGGAGTGCCACTGTGGCACACACCTGGGCACTCAGATTTTTACTTCCTTTTTCTCTCCTACAACCCATTCCTGGACAAAAGTCTAAATATCCCCATGTTTTCTTAAAGCTATTAAGCAGGTACCACTGTGCCTGGGAATCCAATCTTGCATGTACTGAGTCCAAGCAGGTTAAAACATCAGCACAGAGTTTTCCAATAACTTTTTCTCTTTCTCTGCACCAAGAAGAGATAAAGAAATTTACACCAGCTATAAATCTAGCCCTTTCTCCATGCTCTGCCAAAATGTCAAAACAAATCAGTATATTGAGAAGAACTGTCACAGCAAATAAAACCAGATCCTTGCCTGGATCTAGAAAGGAATATTCTATACAGGGATGATGACATCTGTATCTGAAGAGGATATCAGTATTTTTCATGTCTACACAATATTCACTAATTACTTAAAGAAATTTTACAGTGCTTTACTCTCCCAGTAACTCCTCTCCTCCCTCTACATGCCTTCATACTTTCCTGATTAATATTTACAAGTGTATATCTACCTTGTTATTCTTAGAAATAACATCTAAACATTGACTGACAAGCATGCCTCCTAAAAGGTCAGAATGAAGTTTGGATGACCCTAGTCCATGGATGAAGCTCATCTATGTTATCAAGACCACGTCACGTTATGGAACACCTAAAAAAAAAACCAAGTGAGCCATCAGCATGCTGAAAACCAACCAAACCGACCCTTATCACACCCCATATATTGCTTCATCTGCATTTCAGCTTCTCAACAAACCCAGCCTAGCAGAAAGAATGCTGACATTGCTGGATGTTTTGATAGGATAAGTAATTTTCAAGACAAGATTGCTAAAAACCCCCAAAAGCTTCATCTGGTGTCACTGCTGCCCTTGCCATGAGTGGGAGAGTGGAGTAGATTCCTCTTCAGTCCCAAGTTATGCTGTGATTCTCTGCCAGTGTTTTGTGTATCTGTCAAGCTGTAGATTTTAATAACATTAGGATGCAAGTCCCTCAAAAACCAGAATTTTCATGTCTGCCTATGAATCAGATGTCCATTCTGCACACACATGGAGACCAGCTGGCTTTTCACAGTGCTCTGCTGAGGGCCAAATCCATAAACAGTAAACACAGGTGGCCAGGCTGACCTACATCAACGTTTCTGGTGTGCCTAACGGTGTTCAATGCATTCAGCATGGTAATTTCAGTGGTGAGATGCAGGAAGAGCAGCAATTCTTCAGCAGTAACAACAGCAAGCAAGATGTGCAGGGACTGACGCTGTACTATGGTACCAAAGGATAAGAGGCTGCATCTTCAAACATCTCCCCTGCTGAGGCTTTCAAAACAGAGAAACTCCTTGCACAAGGACACTTTTTTCTCCAGAGAAATACAATGTTTCTGAGAAGATCAGTATATACACGCCCTTCTGCCCTTTGTTTTACATGCTTGGATGACCAGATTTTTAGAACAAGTCAACCAAATTCCAGAGTAGTTTATCAGTCACTTAACAAGCTGTAATACCTTGACTGCATACCAAGGTCAAATATTTCTGCAGTGCTGCTTTTATAAGGCCTTGTCAACATCTTTAATAAGATAACATTCTTATCTCTGTATCCAAGATATTTTGCAACTTCATCCCATCTATCACACCTAGCATATATTTTGAATAGATCACATTTAGAAACAATCTGCATACCTCCCATCAAGATGTTTTCCATCCTTCTTCTTTTTACCACCATATTATCTTTTAATTTTTCTGTTTGGCACCTCTAGCATAAATGAAATTACAAAACAGGAATGATCCCAGAATTCTGTAGTAATGTTTAAGGATGTTATAATCAGCTTCATGAAAAAGGTAGGCTGCAAGGCTCATTAATTCAGACTACTGGCTTTTACCATGTATAGTCATACAAGTGGCACAGACTGAGTTTTGTTCTGCCTCTTAAGAAAAAAAAAAAAAAAAAACCCAAAAAAACAACCCAGAAATGTTTCAATTGATCTTCCTTCCTCTAGCCGGAGTGAGCTGATATTTGTATTTTCCGTCACATAAAAGACAAAGGCTGCACTGCCCTGCACATGAATGGCCCTTGGGCCACGCCTGAGACACTATTCTTAGCAGCTGATGTAAGTAATCTCACATGTGCCAAAATCCTCGTTCAGGTTTCAGAGAATGTGCATCTTCTGCTGACTGCCCGCAGATGTTGCTTTGGAAAGCTGATCACTGAAACAATGGAAGGCACAGAAAAAGGGTGCTCTGCCATAGGTATGTGACGCTTCATTTCATTTACTGGTCTACCAAAAAAATAGGTATCTTTCTGTAAAATTCTTGGCTACATGTTACAGTCAGCTGCTTAAAGATATGGTTTTACCTGGGAAGCATCACGTGAGCTGCATTACAGCCCTGCTTCATCTCACCTCAGCTTCTGGAACTGTTTTATTGAATCAGTTAATGCAATTTTCTATCACATCTTTAGGTCATAGGTCTTGAAATTAGGCCTTGAAATTCTCCACACAACCACAGATAGTCAAGAATGGCAAGCTGAGTAAAGAAGACTCATATATTTCATTAGCATCTAATGGAGGGGAAAAGGGAAGAGAGATAACACTTCTGGTCTGACATCACAAGCCTTTCTTGTTGAAAGGTTGAACTAAAAAGCATCAAGACTGATTAACTAATCTGAGCCTTGTTGCCAAGGCTGCAAGACCATTGCACCTGTGGGACAGTAAGCAGCCAAATGCCTTCACAGATGCTCATCTAGTGCTTTAAAGCACAAAACCTGAGAGATGCAACAGGACAGATTGCACTGCTGTGTTCATCATGGCTTGCCTGCATATCCTCACAGAGCTCAGCACAGGGCAAAAAGTGCTGTAGCTGTTTCTTTCTGCTACAACCTAAGCAGTTAATCCCTGTGACCAGGGAGGTTCAGCAGGCACATGCAGGAATTTCAGCCTTCAAAAACTACAAGGAATCGTCTTCTATCAATAGCAATCTGTACATTTCCCTGGTCAATAAAAGCTCACTTTTACCAGCATGGATCAGCTGCAGCCTGGCAATATGTGGAAGCATGAAGCAGTCACTGTAATACTTTAAAAACTTGGTGTTGTTTACAATAGTTTTTGGCTTTCCTGACTCAGGTCTGTCCCAACTAGCTTGCTTCTTCAGTCAGCCACTAGGACTGGATGTACAATAGCACATGAAATGACAGCACAACTCCCTACTGTTTAAAATACACCTCCATTGTGAATTAATACTCTGTCCATGAAATCCACAGGTACTACTGGAGGAGTAGTCACCTGTGCACAACAAAACAGTGAAGTCTTCCAGTGCAGAGTTGCAACAGCTCACATACATGACCTCTGCCACCATGCATTAGAAAGCTGCTACTGCACAGCAGCTGCTGCTTTCATGTCACAAACTGATTGCAAAAGGGACAGGAAGCACCATAAATCCCCCTGATATATTACAGCACACTTGCTTCTCAAACAATTGAAGCAAGGTAATGCAAGGTGTAGGACATACTGCACTTAACAAGCACCTTCAAAGGTTTGTATCTCAGAAAAGATAGCATCTTATGTCACTGCAGATCTAAATGTCCTGGTGTAGAAGGACATGTTAGGGGAACAGACACTAGAAGCCCATTTAGCCTTTCTTCAGGTTTTCACTCAGAATGGAGTGAAACCTAGCAGCAATAGCAAAGGAAATGCACCAAAAAGTCAAAATCACTTGCAATGACAGAAAGCCAACATTGTCCTACAAAACACACTGAAAGTATGATGGTATCTGAAAGAATTTATTCATAAATAGATTTTAAACCAAAATGATTTCATTACTGTCATTTCAGTAGGAGAACTGCTTATTCTTTACAATTTACAAAATCAGTACCAAATACTGTTAAAAATACTCCTGACATATTTGTACACTATCCTACCCTTAAACTGATCTATCAACGCCATGCCTTTGGCTACTTTCTTGGCCAGCAGCCAGCTAGTAAAATTAGTGACCTTAGATCACCTTTGTTCCAGAAAGCTACGAAATCACACTCATTATAGTTTTCCCTGTACTCACAGCTACGTGATGAGTATTTATACTGAGTTTAAAGTTGTATTACTCAACACAAATATGGAAGTAGCTGTGCCAGACACTCTCACCCCATTACAGTTATCCACATTCTGAAGCAGCTCAGTTTTTTGCAGAACAGAAGCAAACACTGCTACATGCAGATGTGACTACACATACACACAAAAGGTGTAGCATTAAACACTGCCTGGGCAAGTGTTCCATACTAATCTCAAAAATAAAGACTGTCAAAAATCTATCACTTTGCTTTTGCTGTACTTACTACTGCCTTGTGACAGCAAGCTACTGCAGTGTCTATCCAGCACTGAGGCTGCTAATGAAGCACACATGTCAAGACTTGCCTTACTGAAGTATAAAACATCTCTGCTGAGTCCCTCCTCCCTTGCTTGTGGTTTGTGTGTCTGTGTACACACACGTGCTCACTCGCTCTCTCTCCCTCTCTGTCCTGTCTTCTCCCTAGAGCATCATACCATTAACAAGAACATGCTGTGCAGAACTGAGCTTCAATTTGAACACCAAGAAAATCCACTTCCCACTGCTAAATCAATGCCAGATAGTCCTTGCAATGAGAACAGCCTATCCAAAACAGTGTTGAGAGGAGGTGTAAAGTGACTGGAGGAGTAAGCCAAGCTTAGTAAAGCATCTGCATGCTGCTCGAAGTGAGAAGACTGAAGTGAAAGTCAACCTTGATAAGACTGGAAAAGACAGCTCCATGTGTGGTGTGCAGTCTGTAATTGTGTGAATCCACAGTGTTAGAAGTGCAGCAGTACCACATTCCCATATATGTGCCCTCCTGCTGCTGTAGTGACAGGTCCCAAACCCACTGATTCTAACATGCTGGTCAAGCTGAATTGGCCCCCATGGATTTAAGACACAGTTAGGACATGCTTGTGAGAAGCCCCAGTTGTGACATATGCTGCAACACTAAGGGGATTTTAAATACAGCTGGGATGGGAAGCTGGAGGGAAGAGCAGGGATGGTAAGGTATCCAGACAGAGAGGCTGTATCATTATGTTGCACTGGTCTTGCTTCATGGATTTAGACCATGGCCGAACAGGACCCTTCTACTCTCCAGTGACAGTCTTGCCAGCCTGTGCCAGGCCGGGTTGCTCACCCAGACCACGCTCAGGAGGTGCTCCTGACTGGACAGCTCTGACACTGCCCTTGTGCAGGCTGAGCACTCGGGTGTCTTCCAGTCATTCACCTAATGGCCCTGCATCCTCCTCCTCCCCATGCCCTTCCCAGCCGTGCCGGTAGCTGGCATCCAGCCGAAGGTGGAGGGTGGGCGGGAGCGCAGAGCCGGACAAACCCCCAAACCACCGCGGCCGCTCCGCGTCCTTACCGTCTCTGGGTCATTCTCAAACACCTCCCGGGCCTCCTCCTTGCTGCAGTGCTCCTCCACGCACTCCCTCTCCAGGTGTCCTTGCCTGGTCTCCTCGAAGATCTGGTAGGCTCGGCGCTGTCTCTGCCGCAGGAACTGGGCAGCTTCCGGGGCGCGCAGCAGCACGGCTGGGCGGCGGGACGGCGCGGGAGGCCAGCAGCAGGGCGAGGAGGAGGACGAGGAGCAGGGGGAAGGACAGGCAGCGGTGAACAGCTGAGCCCGCCTGGTGGCCCCGGATCCCCCGACCTCCACCCCGCACCCGGACAGCCCCTCCGGGGCGCACCGAGAACTCTCCCTGCTCGGGGCGCCGCCCGTGGGTCGCCGCGGCCTCAGCGCGGCCCCTCACCCGCATGCCCTGACCCCGCCGCCGCCCTCACCGCATCGCCCGCAGCCCGGCCCGGTCCGGCAGCGCA
>VXBR01003453.1:435902-461006 GCA_013400215.1 Cisticola juncidis
GGGGGCGGACACGGGGAGGGGCGCCGAGGGGCGGCCAGCGGGACGCGGGGAGACTGCGCCCTCACCTCCAGGCACAGCTCTTTAATAGCTCCGGGGCTCTCACTAGGAAGGGAGAAGCTGGCACAAAACCCAACCCAGTCCTGCCAGAAATTAGAATCTTGGGCTCTCCCCACACACCAACACTGGTTTTCGTCAGAAATGCTTTTTCGGTTTGTTCCATTGTTTGAGGATGAGCTCCCCTGGAAAGAGATGAGTGTCGTTTATTACCAATATGCTGCAAGCCATGCTTTACTGTCCCTTGTCCATACCAGTTTATATACCTCTCTCATATGATTTCAGAACCATTCTTTTTCCTGAACTGCGGAGCTTTGGTCTCTTACTTGTTTCCAAACCCCTTTGAACTGGCATTGCTCAAAGGAGCAGTCCTTCCAGTCCCTTTTGCTTTTTCCTGTCCTTTGGCCACATCCGTTTCTTATGCTAGCATGCCGCAAACTCAATCAGAATAATCCAACAAAAATGATTAATTTTGTTTCAGATCAGTTCCCCCACTGAGTTGCTGAACAGCTGCACAAACACCAAAAGGGAGAGGCTTGCAGGGGTGACAGTGAGATGCTGCAGGCAAAGGAGCTTGGGCCCAATTTCATCAGCAAAGCTGGCCAAAATGCTTTCTAAAGCTACAGCTGAAGGCAGAGGTTTCCCAGGACTGGCTGCCACTTTCCTCCCCCTGTTGTGTGCTCCCCTGCCCACGTCCACAGATGTGGCTGTGCCATTTCAGCTCAGGAAACTCTTCCTTTTTTTGTGTGTGTGTGTGTGTGTTTTCTACCAGATTACTGTGCTGAAACAGCTCAGTGACAGCATGAAGAAGTGTGGAGTGGGATTGCAGAAATAAATCCATGGAATTGCAGCCTGAGCCCCTCCAGCAGAAACTATTCCCCATCTTTTCATTCTGCCCTGTATGTTGTCTATTTATACTTCTTCTCAGGCAATGTGGACAAAACTACACCCAATATTCAAGATTTGATTTTATAGCAACAGCATCCTGGTCCTGCATTTTTCTTACTTCTGTTTTTTTCTTACTACTGTCAAAAATTGCATGGGTCGCTTCTGTTCTTTCCACAGAGCCATGAACAAGAGATCTGAGATCTCTTTCCTGAGTGGAAAACACTGTCCTGAGTGCTGATTTACCAGTGAATACAGAAGGTGAGGGTTGTCTTCCATGAGTGTGTCACTTCATGTGTCTATATATAAAATTTCACTTGTAATAAATGACAAGTGTCATTTAAGACATGTTAAGAGTGTTATTAAGTGATACAGCCAAGCCAACTGAACAGCTTCTTGCTAGCAAAACAGGTTGTCCCACTCTGCCTTCCCTCTATGCTTCCACCTTACCCCTGATGTACAATCTTTGTATGTTTTTGTTACTGATGTGACCTCTCAGCTAGTCAGTCCAACTCACTAAGCCAAGATAAAAGTGGGGTTTTTTTTTGCTAAAAGTCTTCTGATATTCTTGATTACCAGTTAAAGATTTGTCTGTTCAGATGAATTTTGTATTACCTGCCAACTGACCTCATGGCATTAAGCTTCTCCATAAAATTTCTGAAGATGTTGAACAGCAGAGATTTTTGTGGGTTCTGGAAACTGCATTATATTGTGTAATCTAATGATGAGTTTTCTTTCTTTCAGATTTTTTTTTTATCCTTTTCTGTTTATCCCATATGATCACACTTTGAGATCATATGGTAAAAGACCAGCTCAAAAGTTTTTTTAAAATCCAAGTATCTAATATTATCAGAACCATCCTTACCTAAATCAATATCAGTCCTTGAATCTCAAATGGCAAAACAAGACATCCTTCTTGGTATGCAATGCTGATTCTTCTCCAACATATCATTCAGTTCACCAGTTCTATTCTTTATTATGTTTTCCAGTAAGTTACTTGGCACAGACATCAAACACTGATTTTGGTGAGCTCAGAAGTCTTTTCAATAGCTGTATTTTCCACCTTCCATTCTTCTGGCATGGTAGCATTTAAGGCAGATTTAAGCAGTGAGTTGAATAAAGCAACAGTTTAATTTTCTTCAGAATTCATGGATTTTTTTGTTGTTGTTATCTGGTCTCAGCTGCCCCAGTAGGGGCATGTCTTAAGGGAACATGAAAAACAGGATAGAAAAATAATGCTGAAAATATTAAAACAATGTTATATGAACTGTTTGTATTCTCAGCATGTGCCATTTTAGACTTTTTTGATTTTAGAGTAATCTAGACACAGAGGTTTTCAAATATAAATCTGAACCCGCAGGATTAGTTTCCACTGGCTTTTAGATACTAGCCAGAAATGTGCGCCAAATTTGACAAGTTTTGAGAGAAGTGACTAAAAATACAACTAGAAGGTGTTGGTCAAGGATCAAAAATCTGAAAGTGATTCATCAGTTAACAGACCTAGAGACTCTTACTCTAAATTCCAGTTAATGTCCATTGGTTTCTCTTCCTTAATTAGCCCCCAAAGAAAGCAGTGCATAGTGTGTAGTCAAGCTGCAGAGGTGTAGCAGAAGAAGGTTTAACTGAGCAAAGTTCCTTTAGGTTCCTGCAACTAATTACATTTGTAGTCACCAAACTGCAGAATGAAACTGAAATGTCCTGAAAAGAATATATAAGAAAAGGCCTTACAACTTTAGAGTTGAAGAAGCAGGGCAATGAAGCATTTAAAGGGACCGGAGCACAAGTCTTATGAGGAACAGCTGAGGGGCTTGGATTTTTTAACCTGGAGTGAAGGAGGCTCAGGGGGCACCTACAACCACCACTACCTGAACATAGGTAAGGTGAGGTGGAGGTCAGTCTCTTCTCCCAACCAGCAAGACAGAGGACAAGAAGAAATGTCCTCAAGTTGTGACAGGGGAAGCTTAGACTGGATATTGGGAAAAATTTCTTCACTGTAAGGACAGTCAGGCATTGGCACAGACTGCCCAGGGGCAAATCACCAGCCCTGGAAGCATTACTAAAATGTGTGGGTGTGACACTTGGGGACATGGTTCAGTGGTGGACCTGGAAGTGCTGGGTTACCAGTTGGATTTGATGGTATCAGAGTTTTTTCCCAACCTAAATGATTCTATGATTTTATATATCCATTGTGGACAAGAGGACGGGATTCCTAAGCCTGCGCTTTCTTCTCTCTATCAGTCCTCTAGCCAGGGGCTCTATGAGGTGTACAGTTCTTGACTTCTGAAGGACCCTCTCTTCTGTGTAAAGTACTTTTTTGACCTCAAGGAAAAATTGGTTAGACATGTCCTGTGAGTTGTCCCACACTGCCAAAGTGTCTCAGATTTTAGAGCAAGCGACTGTTTCACGTGCTCATTCCACATTAATTTCCTGTTATTTTTCCTTTGAAAGTGTTCCTAAGGTGTCCCTCCTATCTTTTCTTGTATTCTATGAGTAAGGAGGCATAGAAAGATATGAGATTACATCAGAATATTTAAGAAATTAAATTATTGTGGAAGGCAGCATACTTAACCAGAAAATCCCTCTGAAAGTAAGAGAGCTGATTCCATGATCCTTGACCTAAATGCAATACAGGCTGGCCATATGCCAAATATACTCAGCACATTAAGATCTGGAATTTGCTGCATAGTTGTCAACTCTAATTCACATGCTGATGCCAGGAAATAAACTGAAGGTTTCAAGGACAAGGAAGTTCTGAACTGTTGTCTTGTTCTCTCCGTAGCTGTTTTGGTTGCAGGTGAATGAGATTTTCTTTCTTTAAAGGCTAAAATGGTGGCTGAAAATGGCTTTTTAGGCACTAGCAAAACCAAACTGCTTATCTGGACAGTGGCACTCCTTCTGCAGCAAGCAAGACAAGGAGCAAATTCCTGGGCAGAGCGTGCCACTGCCATACATGGGTGAACTCTCAGACTAAATGGGACCAACCAACAGCACCAGACCTGCTGCCACAGGCTACAGGACATTTCCAGGTTTGTTATATACTTCTGCAGGACATCAAAGGGTTGAGGTGGGGATGCAGGACCAGAGGGTCTGTTTTCTGTGCAGTCTGAGTCATCACTAAGCACCTGGAGGTAGGGAGCCCAATGAAGCTGTTGTATTTTTCATGACAAGATGTTGAGGAGAAGGAGAAACTAGAAGAGAATCTTCCATAGCTGACTGCACTTTTTATTTCTTACTCCCTTTAAAAATAATAGCTTTGTTTTTCTCCATTTTTAAAACAGCCTCTGTACCTCTGGGATCCAAGCATTAGATTGTTAACTAACTAAGAAGTTAACTGCATTGTGGAGGAAGCCAAATCCCTTTTATCTCACTCCTACCTTTGCATGTCTGTTACCCAGTTGAGGATATTAAATTCAGTTGTAATAGAGTTCTTGCTTGATGATTAAGCACTAGTTGTACCATCACTAAATGTTTCTCTAGTGTCTCCTTATGTTGCCATTTTCATTAGAATTTTGTAGAGGTTAAAAGATATCTTGATTTTCATCTACATGTGACAAGGCAAAGAAGGGAGCTCACAAACTGGAACTACTATGGGCAGAAAGACCAAAAATAACTCTAGAATGCCCCTGACAGGTAATTTGCATCAAAAAAGTAGAGCCCCAAATATCCTACTCTCTTCACACACACACACAAACCCTGACTGTATGGAAAAATCACACAAAATTTCATACTGAAACACTGTCATTTTGAAGACCTGAGGATTTGTAATTTTGTTTCACCCAAAGATGAAATAGCTCCTGTAGCAGAGTGTGTTGCTTGCCCAGGTGGACCTCTGTTAATTAGACAAAGTATTGGTTCCCACACTAAAAATTTAGGATTTCTTTTTGTCATCAGTGGGAACTGAACCCAGACTGCAAGACAGGAACCTTTCATGTTACCAATGCAATCCCTGCTGCCTGGGAAACCTGTTTGGTACATCCATCTGGACCTTCTCCTAATGTGCCCTGCTGCAGATGAGCTGGAGCTTTTTGCACAACCTGCACTTTCCTTTTTAAAAACAACAGGGTTTTGAACACGTCAGCTTCATTTAATGCCTGGCTGTAAAGTGAAACAAAAGAAATTAAAATTGTAAAATATTTGTGATTATGAGAAGTGAAAGTTGTAAGGGAACAAAAATGGGATGCAAGCCTTCTAAGAACATTTCCAGGCACTCAGCACAATGCTGGATAGTCATACAGCTCCACAGAAAGATGTTAGTAATGCATATGTGAAACCTTATACAAAGGGACACATTGATGCAGAATGAAAGTGGTGATGAAAAAGAATGTCAGAAGGATGAGAAACTGCAACTAAAAACAATTAGAAGCCATGCTTAGATAGCCAGGCTATTTTCAGATTCAGGGATAAATATGAAAAACTAGTTTATCCTCTTCCAAATAAAAGTCCTTCATGGATCCACACGAACATGTGTCTTAGTTTAGATCAGGCCAATATTTCTGTGTGAGAATGTGAAATTTCATCCAGAGGTCTTTAATAATATCCATGGCATAAAATTCCTCTTCTCTGGAGTGTTCAAATTAAACATTTTCTAATAAAAACAATCACAGGAAAGGTGCCCTTATACTACACAATTCTTTTCAGTGATCAGCATATATTACCTCAAGAAGAAAAGGGTTAACTTCAAAATATGCTTAGTTCTAGGGATGATGAAATGTATGAGAACAATAAGTAAATGCAGATTAGAGAGAGAAACAAAGACTTGGATAAAAAATGGAACTGAATGCATAGAGAGAAATGTCATTTACTCAAAAAGAAGCTTCATAAAAGACCCTCTAATTAACATCTCTCTTCAATAAGGCATCTAAATCCTATTTTCTGACAGTGATGCATCGCTGTGGAGGGAGAAGGAGAAAAGCTTCTTTTCCTACAGGTGCCAGTCATGCCCATGTCCATATGCTGAAATGAATGATCAGAGAAATACCTTGCAAGGGACTGATTTCTCTTCAGGGCCATCGGCTTTCCTGCTGGATGCTCTGCAGCTGGGACAACTGAATCTTGCTTTGAAGCATTGCACCAGCATGGATGCTTATGTTTCTTCTTCTGTTTCCTCTGATGTCCTTGACCCAGTGGAAGTGTGCTGAGTTAAAACAAGAAGCACTCTCATGATGAGGACATTGTCGAGACCGGCATGATTTTGGGAAAGAGTTGAGAGAAAACACAGCAATATCAGCAGACTGAGTCCAGTTCTGACTTATACCCAGGAGTTCAACAAGCCTGAATCCCAAATCAGACTCTGAGTAGGAATGGACCTATGAGTGATGTAAAGTGTTTCATAAACATTAGTGGTGGATGAGATTTGTGTTTCATTAGGCTCTTGGTATATCTATACACTATGAGGTCATCATGGCTTCTATTCCTATGTGTTCCACATGTGCTTGTGTCCTAGGGGATTTTTAGTTGCTTGAATAAAGCCTAAAATAAATATAAATAAATTCAAGGGTGAGGAGAAGAATATTACAGCAAAACAGTGAGAACAGAAATAAATCCATACAATGCATTATTCCCTACAAAACCTCACCAGGAATGAAATAAACACCAAGAAGGCAAGTGGAATTGCTGAGACATTACTTGAGTTGGAGCTGTCTCTCCAAGGCAGGAGGGAGAGTACTGATGCCCATTGCTGTCTTTGAAAAGGGCTTCTTAGCAGAAGAGCATGATGCATGCTTTATCATTCTCGTTAACTCAAAGAAATAAACCCCATAACTGAAAAATGACCTGTACATTGAAAAAACAATTGGCCTATTGGAAGTCAGTGGCTAAAATCCCAGCTGTATAACACAATGTAATGTGACAGCGAGAGACAAAAACAGAGTTTTAATGAGATGTAGCTCTTGCCCATGCTTTGAGCTCTTGGAGGGAACTCTGCTCTGAAGCAGCCTCCACGCATCAGTCTGGGCTTGGAAGAAGGCAGAGGAGCTGTCACTATAGAGCAGCTCTCACACCCTGAGCCCTGGGGCAGGCTGCTGGTGGTTGGGAAGAGTTGCCTGGTAACAAGGAGCTGCCGCCTTCTCATTTCCAGCTGTTAAACTGCATTGGAAGGAGCTGAACAATACCAGAATAGAAATCTAGCTTATAATTTGTGGTTTAATGCAACGAAATAGGAGTCATTTTATGGCATCTCTAAATTGTTTAGGACACGAGTCTTTGCAGCAGAGTTCTAGCAGGTCCATGTTGCAAAATGGAAAGAGAGCTTTCTGTAGTCTTTTATTGATCAGCTCCTTGTTCTGACAAGTTTTGTCAGTGGAGTGCTGTAACCTCTGGTGTGTATAAGGGATGGGGCAAAGGTAATAGCAGAGATATTTCATCAGGGCAGACAAGAGATAGACATAACCAAAAAAAAAAAAAAAGTAATTTTTTGGAAAGTATATGCAAATATATGTATACAAATATCAACATTTATATTTAATTTTTGAATGGAAAATACAATTTGTGATGTGCTGATTTCTTCATCCAAGTGGAAATGTGTACATTTACCTATTGTTGTTAATCATAATCATAATCATAATAAGAAATGTCTGAGTTCAGTTCTACAACAGATGTTCTGGTTTCTCTTCTGGAAGGGAAATTTTAGCTATCCCATTTGAGAGGGACTGAGATGTGAATGAGGTCTGTTAACATCTCTGTGGGAGACAAAGAAAAATGGAAGTGTGGGTCAGGCCAGGGCAGAGGGTATCCCACTGTTAGACTGTCATCACTGATGGAAGGAGTTTCCAGATATGTTGTTGGGCAACCTGTACTCACTGCTGTGAAGCTTCCATCTTCAAAAGCTGGAGGGAAGGAGAATGCCTACAAAAACCCAAAGCAGCAAATGAAAAGGAGGGGTGAGGCATCCTCTGAAGTCCTGGGAATAAAAGGTGGCATTGATGTAGGCTTTGGCAGGGAAGGAAGTCATGGGGCCTGGTTTTGCTCTTTTGAAGGGTTGTAAGCAACAGAAAGAAAATATCAGCTTTGGTTTAAATTCAAAAATTCATAGTTCAGTGTGCTGTTTTGGCTGGGGTGGAGGTAGTTGTCTTTAGAGCTGCCAGTATGGGGCTATGGCTAAAGGAGTGCTGATAACTCGGGACATTTTAGCCATTGCTGAGCAGGGCTTGCACAGCACCAAGGCCTTTTGTGCCTCTCACCCCACCCCAGCCTCGGGGGGCTGGGGCTGCTCAAGGACTTGGGAGGGGACACAGCTGTGACAGCTGACCCCAAGTGAGCAGAGGGAACATCCCACCCTGTATGGTGTCATGGCCAGTGTATAAAGCTGGGGGAGGAAAAAGGAAGGGGGGGGATGTTTGGACTAATGGTGCTCACCTTCTCAAGCCACCATTACTCGTGATGTTGCTCTGCTTTCCTGGGCTGACTGGATACCTGCCTGCCTGTGGGAAGTGGGGCATGAACTCCTCGTTCTGCTTTGCTCATGTGTGGCTTTTGCTTTCCCTGTTAAACTGTCTTTGTCTCAATCCACGAGTTTCTCACTTTTGCCCTTCTGGTTCCCTCTCCTGTCCCACTGGGTAAGAGTGAGTGAGTGGCTCTGTGGAGCTGGAGTTCAACCATGACATTCAGACACATGATATTTTAACCAGGAAAATTAGGGAGGGAGAGGGATATCTGGTGAAGTATGACTTCCCTTTTCCATTATAGATTGCTTTGAAAGATATGGTAATGTCACAATACATTGCTAGTGACAGCTGTTTTTGAGACTGTGTTGTGCTATTTTTTTCAAATACCAAAACCTTCTAACATTATCAAGAAAATATGTTCCATTCATGTGCAACCTGATTTTCAGATAAACATACCAACATTCTCTTCTCTGCAAGAAATCTTTTGCGTTTTAGGAAGATAGGGATATCACAAAAACAAAAAACAGGAGGCACACAAAAATAGAACCGGTCTGTACCCCCATCCACAGATGCATACAAGTGTGCACATGTATGTACCTCCGTATCCATGCACATATTGCCATGTCCCAACATCCTACAAACATGAATCAGTTCAGATTCTTACAGCAGTCTTCCGAGACAGGAAGGTATTATTCCTGTTTACAGATTAGAAAGCAGAAGTCTCAGGGAAGAAGTTCAAAGGTAAAATCCAGGAAGAGCTTGAATTGACTTTATTTTTGAAAGTCCAAGGTAGGAGGGTTATCTTTTCTTTTTAATGTTTGACTTGATTTCAAAATTTCTATGACAAATAGAGAGAAAAAAAACATGGAAAAGAATAGTGGTCAAATAAAAGGAGAAAATTATTGTTTCATTTTAAGTTGAGAGAGGGAAAATCTTTCCTTCATCGTGGCTTGTGTCAAGTGGTAATTTAAAAATGAGATGTTGATTCTTCAAAAAAAAATTTAGTTTTGCTATCATTGATGCCAGCTGGGTCTACCACAGGAAGAGAAGAATAAGCCATTGAGAAAACCTGAATGAATTACACTCAGACCACAATAATTAAAGCCCTTCTTGGACCTTAAGGACTGGAACCAGAAAAACAATGGTCCAAAAGACCCAGTCCAGCACCATTGGATTTTGGTGGGGGCAGTCCAGGGCATAATAAAAACTCAGCAGCACCTTGCTTTTAACAGAGTAAATGGGGCAAAGCAGGTCTGTAAGGGCAGCAATTCCTTCTACAGACTGGTATAAGGAACAAATAAATCCACCCCCACTGCAGGACACAGGCTGGTGCCTGGTACCTTCAGGCTGTGATGCCAACTCCTTGTCCCTGAGGAGTGCAGCCTCACTTCTTATAGACAGGGCTGTGAGGCAGTGGAGATGATGGAGGGACCTGTGGTACTGTGGTGTATGGAGATGACACTCAGGAGGCAATATGGGGTCTCCTACATTAGCCTCCTTCAGAATTTTAATGATTTTTTATACATTATATTTTATACAATATAGAATGATTGTATTTTTTATACAGACACATCCTAACACTGGATACTGGCCTCTGCTGCAGATTCTTCTCTAGATTTACTCAGAGATTGCTCTTCAAAGGAAACCTGGTCATCAAGTTGTTGCTCTTTTTCTATAATCACTTTGCTTTCATCTATGGTTTGTCACCAGCTGTGCCAGGAAAAGGCACAAAATTACAGTTTGCTTCTAAGTTATTTGACCAGAAGTCCAAATCCTAAGTTCCAGAATTACACATTGGTTCTAACTAAGAAAAAAATTCAAGCATTCTATTAAGAAAATGGTGTTAAGCAAAGTACTCCTGAGTCAAACCTATTGCAAGAAAAACACCTTAATATCTGAAAAAAAAAAAAAAAAAAAGGAAAAAAGAACAGGACAGAAACTTATTATCTGGCTATAAAATTAAGTTCAGCTGTTTTCTTACTAGACCTTCTCAGTTCTTATTTTTATTGTGTCCACTGTTTATATATTGTGTTCTAGAAATATTTTATTGCATAAATGTTTGGCTTAAGGGAGGGAGAAAAGGTTGGGAAAAAAACCCAACAAATAATCCAGTGTATTTAAGGCTTTCATTATGTACATATGCTGCAAGGAAGATTCCAACAGTGTGACTTACTATATGCCTGGTGCATTTGCTGCCTGGAAACAAAGCTCATCTTTCCACAGCAGTTGCTGCTCTGTTGAAACTAGAAATCTTCAATATACCCATCACTTCCACAGACACCAGCTCTTAGGGCAAGTGTAGTAAATGCACAGGAATGCACATTTTGGGGGTGAAGCCCCCTAAATCTCACATGCAGTATCCTGAAGCAGTAGACTCACTGTGTGTGGGCTGAATGAGTTATGTAGCATGAGCAGAGGAGCTGCCCTTGTTGTGCAGTGGTGGGGTCTGCAGCAAGGCCAGGGGCACATGGTGGGACATGAAGGGGAAAGATGTTGTACCTGCTGCACTGCTGCTGTCCTGTGTCTCCCATGGGCAGTGCCACACTCTAACCTTCAGGCAGAGAAGGGCATATAAGGCCAAAACTCTGTCAGGTGCCAAACATAGAAGTAAAATCGTATGCCAGTGCCACTGGTGTGAATCCTGCACATGTGTTAACCCAGAACACAGGAGCTTGTGTGGCCCCATGTGCATGCATCCCACACAGCTGTATAGACTCTGCCCACGTTGAGGGTGATTGTCCTTGGCAGTGCTTCAGGTGTCTCAGCTCAGAGCTGAGGCTGCATCCTGCGTGTCATGAAAAGAGTGATTAAATCTGGGCCCAGAACCTCCCCAGGCACCAGCACACGCTTTCCTGGGGGCCAGAGGCATAGAACCTCCAACAGCCCTCTCCATCCTGCTCTCTCTGTGTGCCTGGATATCTCCAGATTGACCCCTTTGCTTGAAACCCACTGATGGGAGCCACAGAGGAGCTGCAGCACAAGCTGTTCCCATGGGATGATCCCTGAACTTCAACCTTGTCTCCCCCTCTCTTGCTGCACTGTCCCCATGCCACTCCCTGTGGGTCAAGGAGGGTCTCCTCTGATGCTCACCCCGCTCCTCCTGCTGTGCCTGGGAATGCTGTCTCTGCCCCAGAAGGGCTCTCTCCAAATCCACAAGTGCACTGCCTTCTTCCTTCCCTGTGTTCAGTTTTTAATATGCATCCCTATAGCACCGTGCAGCTTCCGATGGGGCTGACAAGCAGATTGCCTTTTTTTTTTTTTCCTGTAAAGACAGAAAAAATGCAAATGACATTCACTGTGGGTTTTGATGTGTGTGACTTGATGCTTATCAGCTCAATTATACTGCAGGGAAAGGAATGGCAGGATTGTTCTCCTAGTCCTACATGAAGTTTAACAAGAAAAACTGTGAAACTCTTTGTGTTACAGTCAAGTGTAACTGGGGCCTTCACAATTCCAGAAGTAAAGGGGGTTCTCTGGCCAAATTAAAGACAGTGGAGAATTGCCAAGAAAAACGTTTTTGTCCAGCTTAGCTTATCTGATGTTACCAGCATGTAGTGATATATTATCATAGAGAGTTATTTCCTCTGTTAAACATAGAAGCAAGAGCAAGGATGGATAAACAATGCATGCAAACAAACCCCAAGTGTTTAATTATTTTAGCTTACCATGACAGGAAGCAGGGGTGGAGGGGGAAGAAGATAAAATTAAGCATTCCTCAAAGAGCCCAGCTACTGCTTTCTATGTTGGAATTGTCTCCATCAGAGAAGGAAGTCTGAAGCACAGAGCAAGTGGCTGTCCAGCAGCCAAAAGCTCTCGCAGAGCCCCAGTGCAAAGGAGGAGCTCTCTGAGCAAGGTTGGGGGTTGTGACTCAGAGTGACCCAGATCTCATGGCCTGGGAAATGCGCAGGAGGAATCAAACATCTTGCCTGCTTTTAGATGTGTCTGGAGCAATGTTTGTGTCTGATCCACTCTCTCCAGGCTTTCCTCATGACAAGCAGAGGGATGCAGATACTGGTAAGGGCATGGTACGTCTGGTTCATCATGGTTCATTCATTACTTCAGGTGTCTGGTTTGATTCACACCCTGAATACATCATACATTGGTTGAAAAGAGATTATTCTATAGCAGACATCTGTGTTATAAATATCAGTATTTCATCAGAAGAGCCCACAGGCCTCCTCAAAGTTTCTTTGTGGGGGTTGCCATCAGCCATCATTGTTGGCCACTGGGATCTGTATGGCTTTACACACCCAGCAGGGAGGGACAGGAAACCAGAAACCTTCCTTTCTATGAGTGAGATCCTACCCCTTCAAAGTAAATGAGTGAAGCTGCATTGCAACAAGGAGTGACAAGGATTGTCTACCCAGGTTTCACAGGTAGTTATCCTTTTAACCTTGAATCCCATTGGTGAAATATTTAAGTAATTCCAGTTCATTCCAGACCAGAAGTCTCTGAGCAAATTCCAGACCAGAAGTCTCTGAGCAAATCAAAACTTACAGAAAAATTTCAAAGGGAAAGTATATAGTACAGTAACAGTTGCTATTTACCACTATAAACCAGTCTTCAGTACAGCAGTTTTGCTGCAGAGCTGTTTGTTAGGATAAAATTTTATACAGCCAAGATACCATACAAAGGACCAAGAGGATTTCCATGATAAAGGGCTAGAATATGTTTGTGTGGCAGGGATTTTGTGTGGTAGCACCCCATTATCTCCATACCTGGAAGATTAGGAGCAGGGCTTTGGCTGAATGTCCAGAACAAGTTCTGGGCTGTGAAATCTCTGCGTGAGGGAGCAGTGGTAGCTCAGCTGACCTTCAGGTCTGGCTCAGGTGAGGATGCCTCAGCACACTGCCTCCCCTCCCATTGCTTGGAAGGTAAACCATGAATGTGGATATCATTTCCTCACTGATAATCTGCAGGCCACTGGATCCTTTTTGCATATAAAAATGTACTTTAACATGTTAAAATACAGCTCCTGTCTGTATCTTTTTCAGCTAAATTGTGCAGGGTGAGACACAGCCTCTTCCAGTGGCACATTTTGGTCCATAAACAAGGACATTCACTGGAACAGCAGCAAAAAATGTGTTTGCTAAACCCCTGTGCACAACAAACAGGTATTGATGGCAAAAACATGTTTTGCAGAAGGTCCCAAGTAACCTCGAGGCTAAACAGAGAGCTGTAGAGTTGTCTCCTTCCCTGCCACCCATCCTGGGATGCCTTCCAAATTTACCTGTGGCTTCTTGAGTTAAGTTCAGTTGGAGCTGAGAGTCAGCAAGAGAAGTGTGTGTAAGCATCTATACATGTAGAAGGGAAAAAAGTGACCTATTGAAGACTGTATCTCAGTAGCCTTTATGTAAGTCCAGGGGAACACCATAAAAAATATACATATTTAAGTATGTATACATTTTTTCAGTAGCCATTTGAGAGCCACAGTTTTAATTCATGATGCTGAAAGTCTTGATTCAGAATGACATCAATCAGCACTGAGTGTCTGTCAGAAGCTGGTGGATTTGGATTTCATTACATTGTCTCACAGTGGTGTGGAGCAATATCTTATGGGGCTCTCTGTTCTAGATCCAGCCCAGACAAGCTAGCAAATCATTTATACAGCTTGATTTGGGGCAGACTGCTTATGTTCCTTTGTCACGCAGAGCTGAACATCTAGATTCATGAGTGGGATCCAGACCCTATACAAGAGTTGAGAACATCAATGCCTTTGCAAAATTAAACCTCTCAGTCAAGTCTTGGATATTTTCCTCCAGATAATCATCTAAACTAAAAATTAAAAAGAAAGAAACCAGACAAATCTTGGATCTAATGCAGTCTAATGAAATCTGAATTGGCAACAAATACTCCTGTTTCATAAGAATTAAATAAGATAGGGAGAGTATGGTGAAATCAGCAGAAGGTACCTCTAATTCTAAATTTCTTAAAACTCATTAAAAAATAATGACTCAGCGACAGGAAGCCTAGTCTAAGAAGTCTCTTTCTCTCTTTCTTTAACTAAATTCTAGAAATTAAGTTAGAATAAGGCCCTGCAGTATAAAAGGCTCCAAATCTCACAGGAATTGTGAGAGGTTTGTAATAGGCTGTGGTAGGATTTGTTTAAATAGGACAAAAGGATAGGATAAACAGTAGAATGGACATTTTTCTTCTGTGCTTGCAGACGTGTCCACATGTCCACGTAGCATCTAAAACTGAGTCTTGTGGACACCAACAGTTCTGTGGGTATGAGCAGAAGAGATAGAACTAAGACAAGCAAGCCAACAGAGAAGCTATTCACCACTTCTGTGGAGATGGAGCAGTTGCTCCCACATGGAAACAGCTCATCCCCACATACATACCATGCTCCACCTGCCAGGTACAGTGTTACTTTAGTTCATAACATCAGTTCAGAGCTCTTGTGAAGCTATCAGAGGGGCATGGAGTATCCTCTGCTTTAAATGTACTTGGACACTGCATGGTCAACTTCAATGGGTTATTTTATGGATCCAGCTATCATATTTGCAGGAATTCTCCAGACCAGGCCAGCTAGCTCAGCCAGCACTGCTGTGCCCAGTGCTTGACTGCTTTCACCCATTGCCCTGACAATGGCCCAGGCAGCAGCAGGAGAAAGCCCAAATTGGGTCAGTCTTTGCTGTGGTTTCCTTCATCAGTGGGAAGTGTACAGAGGGCTGAGATTAGAATCAAGGTCTGTAGTGGGGAAAATGAAAAAGGGATGCAGAGTGGTTTGAAAGACTTCAAGTTTGTTTACATCCACTTATTTTTCCTTTTTCCATATTCTCTGTTGCTCCAAGATTACTGTAGCATGGAAACTTCTTAGAGTAGAAAGGCTATGGAAAAAGTCATGGAAAGCTATACACTGAACAAGGTTCTGACATCAAATAAAGGTCTTCCTACCACAAACAATACTAGCATGGTCAGGGTTAGTTCCATGTGTGGGATTCAAACTTATGCCGCCTATTTTGAGTTGTCAAAGGACCTTTTGGCTCCCTGCAATTAAAAATGGAACTGAGTGAATTTTTCATCAGCCCTGTTTTGGTTTATACATTCTTGTTTAGTTAAAATTTGGGAGTTTTCTGGATCATTTGAGTTTTGTCTCTGTGACTGTGACATATTTTTAAAAAAACAGCCTAAAATGTCAACGATATCAAGAGGAGACCACAGTGTCTGAGATTACTCTAAGCACTCTCTTTCCTACAAAGGAAGAATAGACATTTTTTATCTACTTTTGTATATAGGATAACTTATGAAGTCTTTCAGTAATTCTGTACTGTTCAGACAATTTTCATTGTCTTAGGGGATGCAGCAAAGTTTGGTACATTGCTGAGAAATATTTGTGCCTTTAGTATCTCCTGAAGACTCATCTGCAGTTTTACTGTACACCACAGTGCTCCATTTTGCAGGTCACTTCAAGCCTAGTTCTGATTTTAATGGGGCTAATGGCAGTTCCAAATACACCCTTTGGGAGCAAGTGAATAAAGCCCATTCATTTCAGTTGACAAAAGTTAAATAAATGTAACATTTTCCTTCTGAAAATAAATGGAAATATCTTTAAAAATGAGCCTAAAATAGATATTTGCATGATGAAAAAGACCGTTCCTTATGTTCTTCCAATTTGTATTCATTTTGGCTCCTTCAACAGCAGCTATTGGTGATGAAGGAGTTGAAAAAGAGCACAAGTCATTGAATCAGAGTTAAGTCATGTAGTACCATGACCCATATATTCCCATTAGGTGACTTGCTACACTTGCATGGTTCCAAGGAATGTGTGTTTCTCTGGGAACATATAGCTTGGAAAAAGCATATAGATGATAATAATAAAAAAGCATGCAGCTGAACATGGAAAGACACATCTGTGAGTAATTGCTGCTGTATTTTTTTTCTCAAAATCCAACTATTTATCATAAATTTTCATGTCTGTGTAAGCATATTAAGAGATATTGAGTGATGTGGTAGTTATTGGAATCATTACAAAACCAACAAACCTGAGGAGAAAGCCAGTTTTTCAGCATTCTATTTACTATACAGGACAAGCAATAGAATATACTGGTAAAATTCTGAAACTTCACAGTTACAGTGAGTAAGCACTCAGTTTAGAAAAGCACAGTTTTGCAGCAGGTTTCAATTACATCCATAGTGGATTTCAAGGCAGTTACATCAGCTCCTATGTGCTGGGTAAATTAAGATGCTGGTTAGCATGGATAAATTATGCAAATAGAAGCTTGTGCTTCTTCTCTCAATTATTTCACCTCCATTTTCTTCTATGAACACAAAGATTTCTCAAGAAGTCATCAGAATTTTCAAAATAGGCCTGTAAAGAACTGCAGGCAGGTTTTGCCTGTCCAGTATCAAGGTGCTGATGAAATTACCTTCCCTAAGAACTGTGATCACGTTGGCTATATATTCAGGTTGTCTGTTCAGAATTATGTTAAATTCTTGCCTTATGCAGACAGAAATTCTATTGCACTATTCAACAGAATAAAAAATACTAGCTAAACAAGCATTTTCCCAGTTCAATCACAAAGAGGCAGGTTGTGCTGTTTGGAAAACATGTTTTAAATGGTAGGAGGGAGAGACTTCACAAGAGATTATATGATATTTGATGATGCTTTAAAAGCAAACTGAGAATTGGAAAAAAAAAATCTGTAGGATAAATATGGCCTATCTAAGCTTTTCAAAATCCCAGCACACAGTCCTGCTGGCCTTTAGGACTACAATCATAAAATCAGCAAGTCAAATACAGTGATCAACTGCTTGTGTAGACATAATCGTCCCACCTCCTTTCTAGGCCTCCTCTGTCTCAATTCCTGAAAAACCCCAGCAGTGCTTGCCTGCACATCCTGTAGACAAGCAAGGAATCCTCCTGTGATGGTCTGAAAATCCCAGTGATCTGTCTCATCCTGCTGTTTGACTCGGGGGAGCAAATGTCCTGTGAGGGAGGACGAAGCGTAGCTCCAAGATGATGTGCTGCCAGTAGGAAAAGGGGAATGCAGAGCAGGAGATGTTTTAAGCAGATCTGAGGGGACTGCTGTGTGTGAGGCTGTGGTGAAGGGTGCCTGAGAAGATGGTGAGGTTGTCAAGATGTCCTAGCTAGGAATTGTTGTTGACTTCACCAGTGCTAGCAGGTGCAGCAATGGAGGCTCATGTGGTTGTGGAGGCCATAAAATGCCAGTGAGGAGAAGGTGCAGCAGCCATAGGAACTCTGCCTTTTTCCTTTCCTTTCACCTTTCCTTTCCACACAGACAAAGGGTGCAGCTGAGATAGAGGCAGGCAGGGCAGCTTCTCCTGCCCCCAGAGTGTCTCTCTATGGCCATGGGCCACACAGGCTCTGGAGTTCACTGTGGCAGCAGCAGCAGATCTTATTCCAAATGTGGGAATAGGTGGGTGGGATGAAGATTGGTGACCCAAAGGGTCCCAGGACTGGTGGGCAGCACAGTCCTTGTGTGAGCACAGTGAGGGCGAGGGGCTGGTGGGCATACAGGGCTCTCAGTGGTTAAAGAGGCTGTGAAAAAAAAGTTCTCTGGAATAGAGAACTGGCTTTGCTGGAGCAGAAGGATTGGGGTGCTGTAACCCACAAAGCTATCAAAGGGGAGCATGCTGAAAGGGCTTCAATTGATTGCGTGATCTGTCAAAAAGAAAGACAAAATTCCCATCCTGTCATTGCATGGTTGCAATGACTTCAGAGAAATTCAGTGCAATTTCCTTTCCAAAAGAAACTGTTGTTTTGAAGTAAGCCTCTGCATTTCACAGATGTAGCAATACACTGGCTGACACAACTCCTATTCTAGAAGAATATATTATTTCTTTTTGATAGGAGGTAAAATAAAAAAGGGAATGGACTGAAACCAAATTCCAGTATATTTGTTATTTCCAAGCTCCTAATTCAGAAAAACAGTGTTGCACAACATTTTTTGCGATTTCATCCATGATTGTTCTCTGAGGGATCAACATTACAAGACACACTCATGTGGACAGCCTGGGCAAATATCTCCTTAAAAATTCCACGAGGATGAAGAACAAGACTTTCTGGAAATCATTCAATGCAAAACACTGTCCAAATTCCATTTGAAGAAAAAGACATGTACACAAATAAAACACACACAGAAACTTTCAGACTTCAATAGATAAATCTCATTTTGCTTTTACCTCTGATCTCAGATACAAAGACTCCTGTGCTTGTAAAAACTATAGGCACCAATACCTCTTGCTCCTCCCTCTGCCTCCCACTCTCCAACAAGATCTTCTGGTTTTAATGTCTCATTTTGGGATCTTCATAGCTGTTCTACTCAAGAAAAAAGGGCAGAGGTCAGCTAGAACCCTGTTCTGCCTGCACACTTCATGTTTAGCTGTGCTCTGGACTGCTCTGCACAGCTCTTTGCAGCATAAGCCTGACCTAGAGAGCCTTAAGCAGCACAAATGTGTCCTGAGTTCTTCAGTGATCCTTGGCTCTGATACATGGCCCTTGTCAGTTTAGCTGAGAAGAACCATCCTCTAAATCCTGCTTTTGTGAGAACAAACCCGGAGAGCTCCACCCTTACCAGCCCCTGTTGCTGACACCAGGTGTGTGTGGTGTCAGGCACAAGCAGCCACAAGTGACACAGGAAGGAACTGGGAAGAGACTGGGTCTCGGGAAAGACACAGTGATATTCCTTTTAGAGTTCTAGTTTAGTCTAGTTTAGAGTTCTAGTTGTTTTCCCTCATCTCAGGCTTTCTGGTTTTGTTTTGTTGGTTTTTTTTTTTTTTTTTCAATAATGATTTATGAATTCATCTGTACATGGGATAGGCAATAAGCGTAGCCATTAAAATAAAGTGAAAGAAAAGCAAGTGCAGAGGCTGGAACAGTACCTGGAGTTATAGCAATAGGATGCCATAGGTCACAAAAGAAAAAAACATGTGGAAACAGATTTTGTTGACTCTTCTGCTCCCAGAACCAGCTTGGGTTATTTTCTGGGACTTCCTTCCCTCTTTTTATAACTTTCCAGGCTGGCTAAATTTCTCAGTAACTCTTCAGATTCAAAAGCAAACTGCGGCTACAAGAGCACATCTGTCTCAGCAGTCAGAGACTCACACACTCTTGTTTTCCCCTCTAGCACCATCAAGCACTCCTAAGTCACAAAGCAGAGGTCACTGCTTGAAGTTTTGCACACTTTAGCCTCTGCATGCTTGGGACTTTGCAACATGAGGATGTCAGCTGCAAAACACCCAGCAAACCCAAAATGGCCCGAGGCATCACTGCCATGCACTGCGGGTCATCAAGGGTAAAAAAATGTTACCAAACCAGAGCATCGCCCCCAGCCCCGGGGGAAGGGGAGCCTGGAAGCTGCACAAGTTGGGAGAAACAAACTGCAGAGAGCCTGGGGCAGGTCCTATACCTCTTCTAAGGAGCAGTTCTCTGCTGTAGTCACACGCTGTCCTGAATTCACCTACTTTTAAACCTACTGCAACCATTATCCTTAAACAACAGCAGTTTTGGAGCAGTGTTTACAGGGAGCATTCACAAAGTGTTAGAACAGCAGTACCTAAAGGGAAATTTAGGTTTGCTTTGTGGCAGGTGCCAGATATGCACAGATGAACGTGCAAGGGTCCAGCCCCAGTCTGCCACCTTCTGATGTTCCCAATCTTTTTGCCATCCAGTAAAAAGCATGCTCAGCTTTACCCCAGGCTACCTCATTGTGTAATCTCAGACATCTTTATTCCCTCAGGCACACCCCGTCAGCTCATGCACCAGAGACTGTATTATGTTGTGCACCTGCATGGTTCCATCCCTGCTAATGCTGCTGATACTCTGTTAATCCATGCTGGTGGTGCAGGAAAGCCCATCCCAGATGTCCATCCCTTGATCTGTAGCTATGGAAGCTGGGCTCCCACTCTCCATTCCTCTGTGTCACATCAGGATCGAGTTTGTGTCATCTCAGCAAATAGGAGGAATAGTTATTTCTCTCCAAGACAAATACTGAAAGACTCTTAATTCACATTTAGCCTCAATAAAGGGAAAAGACTGAAAATTTACAATATTATGTATTTCATCTCAGGACGACTTCATGGTTGCCAGCTTCTCCCAGGGATCCATCCTGAGCTACAGCTGCTTCAGTAGCTCCCTCTCATTCTAGATGCAGATGTGGCCTCATTTTCCAGCATAAGAGTCAACACCATAAATATTTATGCTGCAGTAAATCCTAAGGAGCACTCCATTTCTCGACATTTTTCAAGGTGGTCAGTAACCAAAAGTCACTGAGCAGCCACTCCTATCTGTCAGCCTGCTCTCTGCCATGCAAAAGTCAGTGATTTCTGCTTATAAGCAACAAAAAGATCCATTATTGTTTCTGACTCAGCTCAGAGTATTTTGTCATGTCTGATTTTGCAGGAGGCTCCAGCCCTTCACGCCAAGTTATGTTATCACACAGCAAGAACAGCTAAGCAGCCCCAGATGGCCTGGTTGGTTCACATTAGCCTCCTAGGTTTTAGCAGCACTGTCACATACCCTGTTACTCTTGGACAGTGCAGGGATTGCTTTCTGGAGCCAGCTTTGTGAGCAGTTTAGGTGGATGCTCCAGGCTCTGTTCTGAGGCTCGGCGCGCTTTGGCTTGGCGCGTGTTTAAAGTACCCTGGGTTTGAATAAATCATACCCCTGTGTACTACCATAAAGGAATGTGGAAGACACTCTTGCGGTTATCCACAACATCTTTGTGGAGATTTTGGAAAGAAAAACAAATAGCACCCTTCCAAATATTTTGAAATGCTACCTCTGACTGTGAGGGAGAAAACGTTTAAAGAGAAATTAGGCTGTCATGAGTTATTTGGACTAATAACCACCAGTAGAAGAATAAGTTGACTTCTAAAAATATTGTTCAGCTGAAACCTCTATGTCTGGTTTTGGGGGGATTTTTTACTGTTCAGTAATGCACACACTGTAAAGATTAAACATTCAGCAACTTGATAGGCAGATGTAGCTCTAAGACAAGGTCACTACACTAATGTTGTCCTGCATAAACTGAGAGACATGGCATGGTTGGTACCGAGTGCTCCAGAGAAGCATCCTCACCCATCATCTTTTAAGGTGGCTCATTTTATTGGTAACAACTCCAGCTGTGGTCTCAGCCAAGGTAGTCTATCTGCAAAAGTTGAACTGGAAAAATCTGCAGAGAGTTCTCTGTGTGGTATGGTATAACAAATTTGCTAGATTTACTGAAGTGTTAGGTTTGGAATTTGCTATTCAAGCATTCCTTCAATGGGACGCAACAGATACTTTGACAGTTTGTTTAAAAGAAAAATCTGGTCTCCATTATGTGCAAGTGCTATGTCATATAACCTTGAAATAGGAAGACACCATTCTTTTAGTTCAGTTTTGGTCATTATGACTATATCCTGCCATTGATCTATATCTGGGTCTCTAAGCTGTGTCCATTAAAAGGTCTGAAAATGCATCAATGGCAGGATATGGCCCTTTGTTCTTTCATGTTACAATCACAAGGAATTAGGATCTGGCTCCCAGGACTTTGAGCTGGCCTGCAGCTTTATGAGAGTGGCTTGCATCCCTCAATGAGCAAACCCTTTGGAAAAACAGGCTGCCATCTGATAGCTTCCAAGCTCTGACATTGCCAAGTACAAACTACTTTCTCACTGTATGAACATACCAGCCATTGCAGAGCTTTGGTGGTGATTTGTAGTTGCTAGCAGGGTGTTTTCAGATCTTTCTGGCAACACTTCTTGCATTTATTATGTTTTGATTCCTCATCAAACACTTTGATTCCCCAAGTGCTCTTGCACACTACATCAGCCCTGTATGTGCATGGTTGGCTGGAGAGCGACAGAGAGGAGGGAGGGAGAGCTCTGACCATGCTCTTCTTTGAGTGTACAAAGCTGTCTGGTGGCTTAGGGCTCTTCAGGGCCCTTAAATTCCAAATATCTTGGCCCCATAACCTTGCATTTTCTGTGGCTATGTGGTTGTGCAAAAGAAAGGGGTAGACACAGTCTTGGTGGTCCAAAGGAAAGCTCTTCCTCTCCAGTGTCATAGCCAGCACCTTCCAGTGCCAGGAAAGGGTAGAGCTGGAAACATTTCAACCCCAAACATTGGGATATGTTTGTTATAGCCAGAGAGCGTGGTGTCAGCTCAGCAAAGCAAGATTTGCTCTGCTGCCATAAATGTCTCTGTAGAAATAAATCTTGCCAATAATGAGCCAAAGAAAGGTAGCAACCTTGCAATCTGATCAAAACTGCTTCCACCCACTTCCACACACAATGCATTTTATGTTTTGCATTTAATGCCAACCAGAAACCCATTAAAGCTCTCAAAGTACTTGACCAGGAATACTATCTTGAAATTTAGGCCAAATAATTTACACTGTTTTTGTAAATAATTTCCTTGCAGAAATTAATTTTCATTCAGAACACTCATGTGAAAATTATTTAGGCATTGGTTCTGTACTGAAAAATAAGTCCTCTATAATTTTGCAGTCTTTGGGGGTAGTTTAATATTGAATACTATTAGCAAATTAGGTTTAAAATAAGTGCCCTTTTTAAAATTAATGTCAGGAATTAAAATGAAGATTTTATTCATAAAGAAAAAATGCAAGGTCACAAGACTGTGGTTTTGTACATATTAAATTATTAAAAGAGTCACAATACCCTTCTCAGCCATTCCAGAAGTCAGTTTTACGATTAGATACTTCTTAGTAAAAGGAGAATTATTTTGATGGTGATTTTATGGAGAAATATTTTCTAATCTCAGAAAATTTGCAGCTTCTGAATTTTTTTTCTCATTTATGTACGATACTAATGGATGTGAAGAACATCACAGTAAAGTAGTATTCAAAGCAAAAGGTCTTTAAGCACAACATTACATGATATTTCAGTGTTTCCTCAAATGGACTTGGATTCCAGAGGATGTATGACTGACCAGCCTACAAACCCCTAAATAACCAATACTAACATATTGTTCATGTACTACTGCTAATGTAGCTACTTTTAAACCTTTTCTGCTTTAGAACAATATTAAAGTGAGAAGGTCTTGGTGTAATTCTTTTAACATAAAGCATTTTATTTCACTATCAGTCACAACCTTTGCATGGCACAGTCAATGTCAGACTGACAGAGATAACGTGCAGTCTGCAATATGTGGAAAGCAATTTCAAAGCTGCCTTCTTTGTCAGGCTCACAATCACAGGAAGGGGCAATGAGCAGGGCACACCTGTAGCTCAGGTGGGTTCACCACTTGCTCTGTTTCTTGACTCCACTCTTCGTTTCTGGCATCCCCAGGTCCCTGGTTATTTTACAGCCCATGCCCACACTGTATAGTTTTCTTTTGCTCCTTCTTTTGACAGTTTGGAAGGAAGAACTTGCTGTCCCCAAGGGCTGAAGGCAGTGAGCGCTGAGCAGCACAGGTGTGGAGCTGTAGGTTGCCTGGGAGCTTTGCAGTCTGTAAACCCATGGCATGTTCTCCACCTCAGCCCTTTCAATCCTCTCCCTCCTGGTTCGTTGAAGGAACCTTTAAGGTGAGCAGGAGCACTTTGAAATTTGGGCACAAAGAGGTAATTAAGGGGTTCAGGAGAGGACATGAGCTTGATCTATCTATCTGAACACTATCACACTGAGCTTCTTCCCATTGCAAATCTCCTGAAGCAAGTGAAGATGCAAAATTACGCCTCCTGATGGCTCCAGCCATCCCTGCATAGGAGAACAGTTCTGAATTCTGTTTCCACATGAGAGATTTTTTCTTTTACTTGGATAATAATTAAAAACAATATTTGGGGTTTATGTTGCTTCCTGCCTGAAACAACACCTCCCCAGTATGTCCCAGATTGCTGCTGCTGTACAATGGAGAAGCAAAACACAGGCTTTTCTTTTGGACTGCTTACTGGTTTGGAGACATCTCATATCTCATCATTAGCTGATGCTCAGGGCTCTCCTGTGCTGTGCACACTATTAACCAGCCAGCAATTTTGAAAATATTTTTATTGCTGCTAATTATCCCTCAGGGAGACTGTAAAACAGTCTTTATGGTAATCTCTGAGCTGTCCATGCCTGAAGGAAAAAGATGAGAATGATTAGCCACGTTTGCTAACCAGAGCATCACAGTGATTGTCTCTATGTTGCTGTGCCTGACTTGTGTCAGGCTGCTTGGGAGATGTTTACAGCTCCCCTGCTCACAGCTCTTCTAGAGAGCGATACTCACTTGGGAGGGAAAAGAGTCACAGTTCATTAAATGTGTTTCTGTTTCTGAAATAGGCACTTCACCCAGCCTTCCACGATAAAGAGGTCCCAGTTTAAAATAACTACACCCTAACTGCAATGGCTTGGTCTAAGGCAGCCAAATGATTTGGTGGGGTACTGTGGAGAGAGGTCATGCATGCAGTCCTGAGTACCTCCAGATTCACTCCTGATGTCTGTGTCTTCCACATCACCCATGATATCCATGTGAGTGAGGTGCTGGGGAAGGAGCTGCTGTGGTTATCAGAGGCATTTCAAGAGCTATAGCTCTGTCCTGATCTGGGCTGCCCTGCCAGGGCTAGGTCCACATGGAACCAAAACACAGATTGTGGTTGAGGGGGAGGTGAGTTTTCTAGGGGGTTGTGGGCAGGCCAGTCAGTGGTCGGGTTTTGCGCTGGCACTTGGATTGGCTACTAGGAGGTTTGGACACGCCTCTGAGGACACAAGGGGTTAAAAGCAGGGACTCCCGGGGGTTCAGCCTCTTTTGGGTCCCGGTTTCAGCAGAGAAACATCTCGGCCTCTCTACCCTGCTCAGCCACAAGGCTGAGTGGGGGAGGGGAACCATGCGGCCGGG
>VXBR01003453.1:461646-474741 GCA_013400215.1 Cisticola juncidis
TGTTTATTCTTCATTATCTCTCAGTTCTTTTTCAGCTCTGCCAGGCCTCCCTGGCAGGGTACATTATCTTAGTTCTTTCTCTGCTCTGCAGGGCATCCCCAGCAGAGCAGGGCACACGGCAGGACTGGGCGGATCAGAGAGCCCCACACCTTATGTACAGTACCCCTGACCCAACCACCGTCCAAAACGTTCTTTTTATTTACAAAATCATACCAATACTTACTACCTATGCCAACATGTCATTTCTACCCTAAACCAATCTCTAAAATCCAACTCAGCAAAAGATGGGGGACAAGAGCAAGAACAAGGAGCACAGGGGCCACTCCCCAATTCTTCCATCTTGTCTCTTCAACCCCATATACTAAAAATCCTAGATTCTACATTTACATTCTATGATAAACTAAATACTACTTATTTTGAATTCTCTTGGCTTGTGATTCTTCATACAATGTGGGCATTCACACCAACGGACAGGGATCAGAGGCAGTGTCCTCCTGGGCTCTGTGTGAGGCTGGTGGTTGACCCCCTTGTACAGATCCCAGACCCCCTGTCCAGTCTCCAAACCCTCCAGGGTGGCCAGAGGGATGTCCTGGACTCCAACATGTTTAGAGTTTTCTTTTCATTTCTGTTCTTATGTAATGTAATAAAGTTTTGTTTTCTGTTTTCAAGGTTTGGGCCTGCTCTGCTCTGTTCCTGATCACATCCAGTAGTTGTTAGGGAAAAAACATATATTCATGGATGCATTAACATCTGGCCAATGCTAACCCATGACAACAGCTCTCCCTCTGCTCCTTTACCTCTGACCACATGGGATGTCTCCCTTTCTTTAGTGCCAGCATCAAGGCTTGTAACTCTACAGCTGGCATGTTGCACAAGATGTGAGAAAGAAGTGTTCAAAGGGCTGGGGACTAGGGCAGGCATTAAGATGCCTCCTTTTGTCATCACATATATTCTATACAGAGAGAGAGAGAGAGGTTATGACAGAAAAGCATAATGAAGTCTCACCAGGGTATGCTCAAGCCACACACCTGGCCCCAGATCTGTGGAAGAGGTGCTGGTAGCTTGTTCTCAGGGTCTCTGTGACACTGTGATGAACTGCAGCAAAAAGCCAGCACTGAACACTGCTGCAGCCCAGTGAGGGTTTGTTTGTGTTTAGGAGGAAGAGAAAAGAAAGAATTACACTCAAAAAGGGAAAGAGAAGTGAATAGAGACATTAGCACAATTCCTTCTAGGGAACTGAGAAAAGGAGAGATGAAAAATAAAGCTACTGAGACAAAATAATCAAGTCTCAACAGCCGTGCATGTATATGGAGAGCCTTACCAGGGCAGGGCTGCTCAACATTGCTGAAAAATGTCAGTGGGCAGCACAAGGCTGGGGAATATGCCTTATCCATGCCCTGCTGCCACTCCTGCCCCTCTGAGTAAGCTGCCTGTTCCTCACTGACCTCGGCATCCCTCAAATGGAGACGCAAGTGCAAATTGCTCCCTTCATGCTTTCTCCTTGGCCGCCACACAGACACTGAAGACACCAAATGCTGGTCCCTGCCTCCACCCATGGAAACCTGGATCTGCTTCTGGGCCCAGCACGGGGAGGTTAAGGGATGGTGAGTCACCATCAAGAGGGGTGTGAATAGCACCTCATTTTGTGGATTTGAACGTTGCAGGGCAAATTAAGGATAAAGCACTTTCTCTAAGCTTAAATTTACATATTTTTTGCAGGACTTGAGTCACACTTGAGCTATTTTAAAACTGTCTTAGAATGCTTAGTTTTATTATTCAGGAATAATAAGTAAGATGAGACAAATTAAAAGCTGTGGCCCAAGCAGTGCTGAGATTGTGTGAGGGTCAACAGAAGACTACAGTTTTCCAGTTTGGCTCATCCTCCTGTAGGAGACTTTTGGAAACTATCTTGTACTCAAATGCTCTTTGTGCTCCAGGTTTTCCTTCCACAGCTAGAAAAGCCTAAGATCTGGTAGATCCCTGCCAGACTGAACTGCAAAGTGGAGTGGAAAGCAGCAATTCTGATTTGAAGACCCATATATAAAAACCTTTCTATCCCAGGGGATCTTGAACCCCAGCAGCCTTCTCTCTTTCAGGTGCCAGAAATTTTTCACATGAAACCCTTCCTGGAAAGGTTTGCATGCTTGCCCTGATGTGGTCATACAAAGAGACTTTGTCAGTAACGACAGAAACTGAAAACCAGAATGTATCTGCTCTGCCTGAGCTCTGTTTCTGCCAGGAAATACCCTCTTTTGTTAGATCTGGATGCCTGCTCCTTTTTTACCTGTGCCTGTTTAATTGTCTTGAGCACTGATCTACCAGGAAAGTGGTATCCAACAACCACCTGGTTTTATCCATGTCAATTCAGGGTTGGAACCCACCTCACTGATATGTTACCCACTCCCCTTGATGTCTGGTTCCTCTTGAGATTCGGGGCAGCAGCCTCTGAGGTCCCAAGCAGCGAGCAGCTGTATTTACAATAATAACAAAGTCAAATTACTGTCATCCCTAAAGTGCTCTTGGCTGTGTGGGTGAGCAGCAATGCTCCCCGTGAGCACTGACACTGCTGCCAGCTGGAAATGGCTGGGAGGTGTGGGCTTGGTGGAATGCTGCCAGGGTGTGCCTGCTGCTGGGATGGGGCTGGAAGCAGCTCCAGGAGCCCGGGAAGCGATGTGGTAGGTGAGGCTGATGCCACAGCAGCACGGGAGGCAGGGCTGGGCTCACAGAGACAAAACCTGTGCTGGTGTGGAAGGACACGTGCACACAACACACACGTGTGTCTCCTGCTGCCCATGACACACTGAAAGGACCACCACTGGGCTTTCTGGGGTGCAGGGGCTCCATGAGACTTTGTGGACCGGAGACAGAAAAGCTGGGGGTCGGTCAAGGAAAACGCAGCCTGATGCCTTTGTCGTTTCAAGCCATATTCCTCTATGCCCTTTCCCCAGAGTGTGAGTCTCATAAATAACCCTCTCAGAGGGTAATCTTTCTCTTGGCAGCCTTCTAGGCCTTAGGTCTGAGGCCACAAAATGCTTCCAAGCCATGCCAGATGCAAGGAAAGCAGGTATTTGCTGCTAGCATTTGCCTTTTCATTATAAGCTTTCCCAGCACACAGGTAACATGAATTTTGAAGTTGTTGAAGGCAGCACCTTCCTCTGTCCACATGCATTTTTCTGGACTCTGTAAAGCGCAATGACAGAGATGTTAAAAGAAATTAATATAAAAGATTGCCAGGAGGCAACTGCAGATAAGCCTCTCTCATGACATGCCTCAACTTAGATTATTGATTTATTATTTGTGCACTACACACCTTGATGTTTCAAAGGCCAGGACATTTTTTGCAGCAGTGCCAAAACATGAGCAAATAAATTAAATATCCACAAGCAGAAGTACTACATGGGAGGTTCTGTCTCAGGAAAAAGCTCTGCTTTCAGGTCCTGCCCAGCATGGGCCACTAGCCCAGGGTGCCCTGTGGGATAACCCCACTCAGATAAAATGATGGATGCTGCAGGGCCTTTCCAAGGAAGTTACATGCTCGCTAGGAGCCTTTGTCAAAATGAAATTCTATAGTATCATCCCACTGAGGTTTTTGCATCAGGCCCATCAGCATCCGAGGTTGAAGGAACAGAGATGAGATAATTTTCAGCAAGAGCAAAGGGGATGAGTAAATGTCTGCATAGCATTTTCTATGACAATTTTCTGTACAGAAATTGGAAGTCCTGGGCATGAGCCCACCCAAGCCATTATGGTTCATTTCTGCAAAATAGGTGAGAAAAACACCAAACTCTGATCACAAACCAGTTGGGTACCTTCCCTGTGAGCAGCTTCTTTCCCTTGTTATTCCCACTTTGACATCAGCCAGTGGGGTGAGATGGTTATACACAAATCTCTGCTTTCCATGTTCATTGAGTAGACAAGGTCCAGGCTGGTAGAGTCCTCAACAGTAAGACCTGAATGGTGATTTGTGACCCATCTTGCCATCCTCAGAGCAGGGGGATGAAAGCTGAAATCCTGACTTCAGACAATAATTCACAACAGTCAGCAAAATCAGACAAAGTTCCCTTTTACTTCAACAAGGGCAGGATCAGTCCCAGAGGACAGTTTAGCTTGCCTTGGCCAAAGGCTTACAGTATTTAATCTCACCCTTTCCAGCAGAAAGAGCCACGTAAGCCCCCGCTTACATCACCATGTCTTAATGCTCTTGGAGGCTGCTTCAAGAAAACATCTGCTGAAAAAGGCATGGAAAGAAAGGATGAGACAAAGTGGGACCAACTTAGCTACTGTGACCACTCCTGAGCTTCATGTGCCTGCTAAAGCCATGCTGTAGCAATAAGGGCCAAAGAACCCCACACAGCTAAAGGTGATTCTCCAGATGGGTCCACACAGAGGACTTGCCAGAGCAGGAGCATGGGTGTGTGAGGTGAGGCCGTGGGTGTCAGCCCTACCCTGCAGCTGTGGTGATGGCTGAGCCTGCTCCTGAGCCTGGGCAGTCCCCTGTTCCTAAATTATCTCTTGTGTGATAAAACTCTAGGGAGGCAGCAGCTGAGAGGTGTTTCTGTGGGCTCCTGGTTCAGCATTGAGGCAGACAGTTGCAGCAGGCAGTGAAGGTATTTGGATTCCCAAGCCCTTTTGTTGTGAAATTCTGGCCATAGCGAAGCTGGTGGGAATGCCGCCACTGCCTTCCACCAAACCATGATTTCACCCCATAGGTATTAGTTTTTCCTCTCCTCCCACGACCAGAGCAGATATTAGAAAACCACATTTATCAGGGTGTTGGAAATAAATGTGTTTGTTGTCACAAACCTGCTCTCTTTGTCAAGAGGGGCCCAATGAGCCTAAGAGATCAGGCTGAAGAGCAGCAAGGATACAATGCAACAAAGCACAAATAACACAAGAAAAGAGTAAGAAAAGCAGATTCAGTCCTTAGGAGGAAATAACATTGTGTTCTGCAAAAATAATCAGCTGACACATGCAGCTTAAAGCACTCTATGAACTTGCTTTCCTAGTTATAAGAAATGCCTTGCTGCAGTACCCTGCACACAGCCTTCACTCTCTGCTCAAGATGCAGGCAAATCAGATGAGATGGTTTGTGACAGAGGGAAAAGCCTTTCCTGACAAAAGATCGGGTTTTTTCTGAACTAAATCTAAATGCAAACCAAGCCTGAAGTGATAAAAGGAGAGAGATGGTGATGTGTGCCATGGGACCAGTGGGATAGAGATGCTTCTCTCAACTTTGGGTTTTCTCCAGCCTAGGCCAGGACATGCACCAGGTAAAGCTTTCATGTCAGGAGGAGGAGAATGTTTATATTGACTAAAACTTTTTTTTTTCTGTTTTTTTACATCCATGTGGCACCAATTCACCTGGTCATTGAGAGGGACCAAGTGATGGTGTCATGTACATGACACACATGGTCACAAAGCACTTTCTACAGGTGACTCAGGCTGATTCCTTGAGTTTTATCTGATAATTAACTAAGTGTTTCAAGGCAGGATGGTTGTCAATGTCTGGCACTAACGAAATGCTGCACAGGTAAAGTGGCTGCTGTCTAATAGCATCTCATCCTAAGCTGGAGTGCTGCCTGTTTGTGTTGGACACAATTTTAAAAAATGCTGTAGCAAGCATAAATGAAACCAAAAAGGGAAACAAAACTGATGGTAACATCAAAAATATGGATTTGAAAGGACACTTCCTAAGTGACGCTTTTTTATTGTAGCACAGAGGAAATTACCTATGTTGTATATATTTTTAAAAGGGTTCAAACTTGAAATCTGCCAAATTACCCAAAACCCATGTGAATGCAGGGGAACACAGTCCACAGCAGCTGCCAATCCACAGGTATGGAGGGAATTTGGCTCAGTATTGCAGCTGATAACATGACCTGAAGACCAAAATTTTTCACAGGAGAGAAATTCCTCCTGGTAAGATCTGCTGAGGATTAAGCCTCTCTCAATACAAATGCTGAAGATACAAATGCATTTACATGATGCAGTCAAACATGATCCTCTGATTTTCAGTGTTCCTTTCATAGTTGATGTGCATATGAAAACATGCAGGTATCCTGAGGACTCCCACCTGACCATCTCTGTGAGGACCTTGCACAGATAAAAGCTCAACACTGACCCTCTGGCAGGGCTGCAGATTCCTGCAGTGACCCTGAAGGAAACCAGCTTAGTGAGTCCATGGGATGTGGATAATGTGGAGTCTTTGCTCCTGTCACCACTAACTTTGTAATCTAGTGGGAAGCTCCTCTGTGTGGAACATATTAGGCTCTTGGAATTGGTTTGAAGTTGCATTTTCCATTGAGGTGTTATCCCTGCTTGGAGTTAATGTCAGAGTTTGGTGATGGGAGGGCAGCATTTCAAAGAGTTAGGCTGTGAAATTTGCTCTGGTTTTTAATATTTACAATGAACAGAGGACATGAGCCATAAGCTGGGGAAACATCTCCAAAACATCAGACACGTGAAGTGCAGTGGCCAGGGGTAAGAAAGACATACTGCAGCATGTCACATTGTCTTGGTTTGGAAACACAGGTATCTGTCAGGGGAAACTGGAGTTTCCCATGGAATGGAGAATGTGAAAACCCCCCCCTCCAAATTATTACAATTTTGCAATTAGGAACTTTCAGGCAAAAATATGGGAATAGGAATAACAGTTGTTTACTAGGAATATAAAAAAAATACAATTGCAGTAGTACAAAAAACAAACAAGCAAACAAACAAAAGTCCTAGAAAGCCCTGACAGTCAGAGATACAACCTGACACCCTGTTGTCAGGATGTTGGAAGCAGTCCAGATAAGTCCTCCTGGAGTAACAGATGTTGTTCTGTGGAGCAGAGATGATCCTGTAGGAAAAAGGGTCCAATGATGGCAAGTCCAGTCTTCCTCCAAGGATTCAGTGGAAAATCAGCTGAATTAGTGTTTGGGATTGCAGGTTTTACGCTGGTGGAAAGGATTTGCCTCTCCCACTGGGTGGAGCATCTCACAATGGAATGAGGTGATGTTATCAGTCATGTTAGAGGCCTTAAATGGCCCATTCACAGGGGATGTCCCTCGGAGGAGGATGGGGGGGGGAGTAGGATGGATGGAACAGGAGAGAAGAACAATATCTCCCAATGGGTTTCAACAGATGAAAATAGAATACACATTTCTGGTTACATTTTTCAACCCAAGATACACATCTGATGCTAGCAGGAGCATGCCTCAACCACAGCTGATGTGGTGCTCCTGCAGAGCAAGCTGGAGGTCCTCAGAAGGGTCATCCTCATGCCAGATTGCAGGGGGCAGCTCCCCAGAGAGTTGTCCTACCATCAGCTGCTTGGAAAGGAAGTCTTGCTGATGTAAAAGTTCAAAGGAGAAAAGTAGGACTGTCACCTATTGATTCTTATCCAAAACAGCAAAATTCTGCTGATCAAGCACCATGTAGCATCACATTTTGTGACTGAGAAAACAGGCCCACAGCACCATGGGCCTGAGCAAGTGGGATCCATTGAGGGCTGTCCCAGGGCAGCATCACACACAAACTCATCACAGCAGAGACAGGGAACATAATGGCAGCAATCTGTAATCTCTGGGGGCTCACTCAGCTCACTCATGCAGCCTGGCTCCACTGGTCATGCCCCTAAACCTAGCACCCTAGATTCTTCTGATTTCCAAAGGTAAACAGGAGAAATATTTTAAAACTCTTTTATTTCTTGCTTGTTTGTTTTTGGAGGTCATTGGTAGGTATTAAAACAGGAACATTCTTGGAAAATGGGATTTCTATCTCACACAGGTGGAAAACCCTTATTCTGCAGCCCTGCAGCCTAGGTCATGCTGTGCTGTGGGTCCTTTCTGGATGGTGGTGGTTCCCAGAGGATGACTGCTTATAAAAGGTTCCTGAAAGACACTAAGAAAAGGCAAGAAAAGGCAGGTTTGTGGAAGTAAATAAATGTGGGGAACCCAATCTGCCACAGACAATAGTTTAGAAGTCAGACAACACATGGTTTGTATTTCTGGCTGCTTATCCTCTGTGGTTTCTCCTGTGGGTTTTTTGTGGTTTGTTTTTGTTTTTGGTTTTGTTTTTGTTTTGTTTTGTTTTGTTTTGTTTTGTTTTACATGGATAACTGCATCTTGCTTGTTTTGACTGTTAGTTGGAATTGGTGTGCCACTGGCAAACAGTGGGGTAGAGAGTGCTATTTGCATATCCAAACAGCTGGCTTTCACAGAGTCATGCTAAATGCTCTCTGTGTGCATTCTTCAGTCAGGGGTCCTCGGGTTCCCAGATTTATGACAAAGTGCAGTGATACTGGAGAAACTGTCTAACAGCCCTATACTCACTTCTACAGTTAATCAGCTTTAGTATTCCTCGTTCTCCCTATTGTTTCAACAGCTATAAGTACATAAAAGCAGATAAATTGGTGAAAAGGGAAAGGCCTGTTCTTGACTTGAGGACCTTGAGTATTTTTTTTAATACCAAGAACAACTGGATCATATTTTGCAACCTAAACTTCAACATTTTATTTTCTTAAGCTGAGGCTGCCAGAATTTTGCACTTATGCAAAAGCAGTACAATTACCATGTCTCTCTGCATCCACAGAAAAGAAGTCAAGTTAACATTAAACCTGTCCAAAAACTGGAACTTTCTACACCACACGTCAGTCAAGAGCTCCCACAGGAGCAACACGGAGCCTCTTCCATGGGGTTTTCTAGCGACAAACTTGCCAGTTTTAATTTCTATTTCTCAATGTTTTCTGAAAGAAAAACGTGCCAAAAAAGTACTTTGGCTGAGCTCCTCCATCTCAGAGGCTGAGTGAATGTGCAGAGCCAGCACCTCTCCTGCCAGGCAGCAGCTTGGTGCCTCTCACATGAGCTCAGGGGATTCTTGGAAACTCTGTGTCCCCACAGCCAGGAAGCAGCCGTGCTGGGACATTGTGTAAATCTTCCTGTAACTCACTGAATGCTTCTTCAAAGTCCCAAACCAGAGAGGGGGAGCCTTCCTCAGCTGACCAAGCATTCATTCATGTTCAGCTGAGAGGTAGGTGATGCTTCCTTAGCTCTCACAGATCCTCCCTTCCAGTGGTGCTGCTCCAGCAGACCTCAGCTTGGGGAAAGCATCTCCAGGGCTGACGGCTGCTTTCAGGATACACCATGAAGCTCTGAGAAAACAAAAACATTCACTTACCAATTGCCAAAACCAAGGAATATCAGCCAGGTTGGAGCCTTGTCTGCAGACCAGTTCCCATCCATACAATCTCCTGCCCTGTGCCTCTGCTGGGAGGGAAGTTCAGGAAGATGGAGTGCTCTTAGTGCCAGTGCAAGGTGTGAAGTACTGGATGTTTTTCACATAAGTCTGAAGCCTGACCAATATTAAACTCAGAGTCCATCTGAGGAGACAGTTCTCCAGCTCAGTTCCAAGGATGGTGGCACTGCCGACACAAAGTTGTGGCTCCTCCATCCAGCTCCTGTCTGCTGATAAACAAAACCTCAAGGAAAATGAAGATCTCCAAACACTTTGTTGTGGAAGCTTGGCACTGTCCCTCGTGGGGTTGCACTCTGGGTCAGTTCAGCTGACAAGGAGTGCTTGCTGCATCTCCACAGGGAAGCAGCAGCAGGACACCAGTTACAGCAGTGCCAACACAAATTTCCCAGAGGGTGACCTTTTCTCTTACAAACACCTGATGTGTCTCTGTCACTGGGACCCCAAAATCTTGCATCTTATCAGGTCCAGTATGGTGTATATGAGGCTCATTTTCTCATTTTGCTATATACCTCTAACTTCTTTCAGAACCACTGAAGGAGCTTTTGGCAAACAGAGCTGATTTCTAGTGCACAAACTGCACAACTATCACTGTCTGCTAGCCCACGGAGAAGCTTTCATGGCCCAGTGGCTGATCTGATGAAGGAGAGGTGCTGCTGGTCCCTGAGGAGCTTTGGGCCCAGCCTCAGGCAATGCAGAACCACATCGAGCTCAGCTCTGCAGGCTTTGCTCTCCCTCTGACAGAGGTTTTCAAGCTTCTTGCAGCAACTGGAGTTAGCTCACAAAAGCACTGATTTGGAGACACACTCCCTCCCACCCTTGGTCTGGCTATAAAGCAAATGCTGGAGGCTGTGCTGTGAGGCCTCATGGTGCTTCTTGCCCTTTGCACCAAAAGGAGACAACAAAACACAAACTTGTCTTTGGGTCCAAGAGGGTGTGGTTCAGACGAGACCCAGGGTGGGTGTGATACAGCGTGAAAGCAATCAGGGCTGCTTAAACCTGCCTAGCACGGGGCAGGTAACACCCAGTGGCCTCATGATGGGTCTGAAGTTCTCTTTTATTTAGCAGCATAGAAATATTCTGTGTCAGGGCTGGAAATAAGGAGGTGAAAGGGAGTGAGGGGTCCCCATGCCAGATCAATTTTCCAAATCACGAGTCCCTTCTAGTATGCTTTGGTGCTTGATCTTTTCCAGCTAGTATTGAAAAGAAGAAATCCAGTGGGGGAAAGAACAAAAAGCCCCAAAGATTCAGGCTTCCATTGGCAACTTTTTTAGAGGCCTTGAGCAGGTCCTTTTTCGCTTGTTCCCTTCTTTGTCTTTCCCAAGACAGGGTATGGTGTTTGTAAGGGCCAGCTGCAATACCAGCCAGCTGTGGTGGCTGCACCACTGTGGCCTCCTCTGCAACGGGAGCAACAGAGTTCAGAAGCTGCTCCAGTGCCAAAGAGCTCCCTCTCTGAGATGGGTTCAACACTGCGAGGTAACGGGAGAAGGACAAACAGAAACTTTGTATTAAACAGAAGTACTCTGTGAACCTTGCAACTTTTAAGTCTGCACTCTGCCTCCACCAAAATAAAAATATTCCCATGGATATTTGCAGGATACTTGGATGTACTTGGAAGATTCGTCCAGCAGTAAGAGACTCCAGTGGGAAGTATGTCACTTACAGGATAAATTAAAATTTTAAAAAGAAATAGAAGGGTGAAGTAGTTTTCTCTCTGGCCATGAGGTAGCGCCATTGAGCTATTCACGGCTAAACCCAAAACTAACCTGCCTCAATTTTACAAGCACTATTGTAAAAACACTGTAAAGTATTGTAAAGTATTTACAAGCAATGTTTCTGCAGGCACAAATTGCCTGTCATTTTACCTTGACTACCTCAAGAGATTAGGTTTACCACTGTGCTAATTTAGTAAAGAGTCAGGCCATGCCAACCTCTCTTGGCCATTTCCTCCCTCTATGACCTTTCCATTTCCTTGCATGAAAATCAGCATTTTACTGACAGTGTTTATATCATGTCCTTTCCCCAGATGTCTCCGGGCCCCTGGTGCTGGTGAATGCAGGCTCTGCCAGGGTCTCAGCTGGCCAGGGCTACCCTCAGCCAGCCCCACCACACAGGCCTCCAGGGATGAGCAGAGAGAGTGGGACAGGCTCAGACTGCAAACTGCAAAGTAGGAGTCCCAAAAAATATTTACAGGTTTGAGTGGCAAACTCAATTTGAGCTCCCAGTGGTGGTTTTTGTTTACATGAAAAGATAGATAGAAACAGACAAGTCAAATCTATTCTTGGGCACCTATATTTGATTATATTATCCGTCTCTCAAAGACATTGAAGAATTGGAGAAGAGTGCACTTTGCTGCCAGACATTGTCTGGAAAACATCAGATCATGGCCTGCTGGACATCCACTTTCCTCCAAGGCAGCTCTCTGCATTGTTTTTATGTACCTTTGCCAAGAAAATCCACTGGTCAGAACAGAGTGAAAAAGTCCAGCTTGCAGAGATGCTTTGCTGGCCCCCTGCAAGCCCATTTCTCTGAACAACATATTTCCTACAGCAAAAATTATCTCAGGGGAAAGAACAGAAAAAAAAAAGGTTATCTTATGAAAATCTCTTTGCATCTTCAGCTGCATGGTTGATGGGACACACTCAATGGCAATGAAGGAAACACTACCCTTAGCCTTTCAAGGAAGCTGCACGAACATCAGATAAAATTCTTCAGTCCCGAATGGCATTCACATCAGAAAAAGGAATTATGCTTTCCAGAGCTTCTAGGGAAGCTAACTGTGCTAACATCCAATGATATTTACTTCCCTATAAGTTTTATTGCCAGGGGCAATACAAGAATTGCCCAATATTTGCTGATGATGTATCTGACACACAAACTTTTTTTTTTTTTTTTTTTTTCAGCGTTTGATTTGGTTGCAGCAGGAGAAAGTTTTGTGCTTTTGAGGAATACCGCAGGACTTTCCATGACAATGGAAAGCTGCTGGCAGATATATGCTGGTATCGTGGAAGAAAACATGTCAGCCCCATTGGTGGAGGCAGGGCAGAGAGGGGAAAATGCTACAAGAGAAACATGGAGTAAGTGGGAGATTTTGCCCAGCCTACCCACCATGCTGCAGCAAACCCTGCGCTTCATAAGATGGAAAATTATCTGTAGTTCCAACAAACACCACAGGGCTGCTGACGTGGAGGCAAGTCCTACAGGAAGGAAAACTACAGTGACCTTGGAATATTATTTGGATGCCTCAGTGTGAGCTGCAGCAGCTGTACTGCTGACAGCCCTGCACCACTGAAGACCAAGTGGCCGCCCTCAGGGATCAGCACTGCTCAGACTCTTCAGCCCTCTGGCAGCCTGACCATGAAGGTTTGCTGGGAGGTTTTGGAGGAAGGCAGAATTCTCATTTCTTTCATAATTCTAATAGCCAACAGACATGGTGTCTTCAGAGCCCCTCCCTCAGGGCCAGCTGAGAGACAGAAAGCTCACAGCTCAGTTTCTGCTGCTGCTCTGAAAATCTCTCTGGAGAGCAATCCTCCAGGTGAGACACTGCCACAGCTCCAGTGGTGCTGCTGATGGGTCCCAAGCACAGACAGCAGTGGCAGCAAGAGAGCATTACTGAATGTGGCAGGGGCACCTCCACAGCCCCATGCAATTCTCCTGCATCTGTCTCCACTGAATCTGGGTTAACACTGGTGGCAGTGGAGTCTGGCTATTTTTGCACCTTCTACCTCAGAGATTTACAGATGCAAGCTCACATTGCCTAGGGCCAGTGGCTCCCAGCAAGAAATAGAGTAGGCAACAGAGAAGTTTGGGAACTGCTGTCCTGTGCTTAGCAGGGCTTTGAGGTGCCTTTTTTTTTTTTTT
>VXBR01003453.1:474790-612050 GCA_013400215.1 Cisticola juncidis
CTTAGTTTTGGTAGGATTTGAAAGGATCTAAGACTGCACAGGTGTCCTTCCTCTCATAATGGAAATCTGATCAGGATGCTCATCTCCTGTGTTAAAAGGGAACTGAACAATGAGCAGCTCCTGTGACTTACCTTGCCTGGCTCCAGAGTTTATCAGGGGCCTTTGAAGTCATGACTCCTGGACTTGCAGCAGAAGGTGTTTCCTGGGGTCAGGAGCTGTACAGGCAGTGACAGATCATTTCTGCCTTTCCTCTACCACAGCAGAAACACATCATGCTCAGGAGTCACTGCTTGGGATTGGCTCAGGGCCCAACCAGGGAAGCACCACCAGCAGCTCTCAGAGACTCTGTGAGGTGGAATCTGTTGTATGCAGTGAGGAGAATCTGTTGTATGCAGTGAGGAGAATACGTGTGCAATCCCTTTGTGCCTCCAAAAGCCTCCAGTGCAGAGAATGTCTTAGGGGAGAGGAGACAGTGGGATGCTGGAGCCATTACTCAGGGTGAAGCATAATCCACCAAAGCCTCACAATTGAATTCAAGACTTGTTCTGTTTGCTGATAATTCAAAACCTTGAGGGTAAAGCTTTTAAAACTCATTTAACAAGAGAAAGTGTTTGTGACTTGGGCTGATATAAGTGTTTCATACGCTCACTGCATCAAAAACATCTCCCAGAGCAGTTTTCAGATCTCTACTGAGTGGGATGGGGGAAGTTCTCTGTTAGTGAGTGCTAGACTGCCAGACAGCCCAGCTATAATGAAGCAGACTAAAGTCTATCTGGATAATGAGGTTTTGGCTGTGTGGCTCTCCCTGCACCTGGAAGAGGTGATTGATCCAGGCCATTATGCTGAACGTCTGAAGCAAAAGTTTACCTACAGCAACACCTCCCATCCATCCCTGAAGCCAAGATGCCCTGGAGGGCAAAGGGAGAGATTTAACCTCCAGCAGGTCTCTCATAGCTGAATTTGGTCTTCATTCTCCATTTTCTTCATTTTCAGTTGCAAATCAGAGAGCTTCTCAGTGCTGGAAAATGTTTCTACTAGGCTTTAGCCCAGTAGTGCCCTCCCCAGCCATGGGGACATGGTAGCACACAGCTTTTATCATTGGGAAGTGGCCTTTTCACTTTTTGCTGAGTGTAAATCTTCCAGTGTAATCTCACCTGTGCCTGTTATAAGAGAAACAAACAGCAGGGGAAAGTAATAATGTATCTAGCACTGGTTTCTTCTCTCATAGGCTTGTGTATTTGCCACAGTGTCACTCTGAAGAGCAGCCTGAGCCAAACCCACCTCACTGGTGCAAGATGAACCTCATTTTGTGCTTTAGCCCCAGCCCTTCCCACCATAACTGTGCTTTGTGCTACAAAAGCAATGATCACAGTGAAAGAAAAACGTAAAACTTAGACGACAGAAAATGGATGTGAGACAGACCAGCAGCAGCATTTTAAGTAGCAAAAGGGGTGAGAGCAGATACTCACCTAAACACAAAACCACACATTGAAGGAAATGGAGCATGGCTTCAGCATAGTCCTTCGGAAATAAGAATTAAGAGATCACAGCCTCACCCTGCACCAACCACAGCACCATATAATGAGTGTAAATCCTCTTTATAAGGTAACTTGAACATATGGAAAACCAGACTGAAGCTCTGTTTTTCTGTTTTAATTAGCATCTGCTTCTCAGCTGGTCCATGTCAACCCTCACAGCCAAGAATGAGATACTCCAGCATCTGGAGACAGACATCTCAGCTAACCAGTGCACAAAATATTCAGTCTCTGGCAAATGTAGCTGAAAGCAGCCTGGGCCACCAGCCTGCCAGCCCTGCCCCCATGTCTGCCCAGGGCACAAAACACTGACATTTAGGAGTGTTGCAGAGGAGGAGCTGGCTGAGAAGTGCTCTGCTCCCAGGTCCAAGCCTTGGCTCAACTCTCAGGCAAACATTTCTGAAGAAGGGATATCTGCAGGTCACGTGTCATGTGCCTCCCAGGGAAAAAACACAGAGCAAACAAAGAGAGATCAGCTGATCTGTGCAGAGCACTGGGAGAAAGCCACACAGCCAGCATGATTTATGCTTCCTCTTCCAGGATGTGCCCTGGAGAGGTGCTCCATGGACACATGGTACAACCTCCCCAGTGCCAGCTGGGCACATCTCTGGCAAACTCCCTGGGCTCACACAGGGATGCCTGGTAGCCTGTGGGGAGCAGGATCTGCTCCTTCCAGGAGAGCTCCTAGCAGCCATCCTCCATGCCATGGGAGGACTGTGACAGCAGGAGGGGCTGTGGGGTTCAGGGTTTGATTAAGGTGTGCCAGGGAAGAGGTCTGAGTGTGTGATGCTCAGCAGGGGTCTTGAAAGAAAGCTGAGGAGGAAATTTCTCCCCTGTCTATCTGAGGTCCAGATCACTCCCCAGACGAGGTCTGAGCAGCTCCCAAGACATGGGGGCCTGTTTAGCACTGCTCCTTCTCTCTCCTGCTTTGTCCAGCCTGGGAGGCAGCTCAGATTCTCTGGTGCCTGGACAGCAGGATAAAAGCAGAGGTGATTTTTCAGCAGCTCCCTGCTAAGGACTCCACACTGCTGGTAACCCCACCTGAGCCCACCTGAGGCAAACAAACAGTAAGGTACAAAGGATGCTTTCTAGATCTTAAGGATGCGCTTGAGAGTTGTTCTTGGTCAGCTGAGGAGCTCTAAAGAAGTCTCACAAGAAGATTCAGGACTCATAAAATTGATCAAATATAGTAGTATTCTTGTTCTGCTAGTGCTTGCAAAAACAATAGGATGATACACACAGTTCCAAATTTAGGAATGCCAGTATTCACATTATTGATCAGTATTTTCTTTCTTCAGAACATAAATCCTTTGGGCCAATGTGGATGTGATGGTAATGTGGATGGGGATGTACTGTATCAGTGCTGTAAGGGCCTCTGGCCTTGGGATTTTCTTTCCCCAGAAATGACCACGGGGTCACCTGTAGCTCTATGATCCTCACCAGAGGAATCATTTGTGGCACTGGAGACTGAAATACACAGTCATTTTCCTGTGTGAGTTTAACAATAAGGATGCACAGCTCACCCAGTCAAACACACTTCCCTTTGCTCTTTGGAAGAGGACAGAACAGCAAATCAGGGGAGCAGAGATTGTTAAAAATTAGAACAATATCCCACACATGCAACACAAGAAGTGCAAAGTAAAAGAAAGCAATGACCAGGAAATTCATTGCTGCTTTGGTGCTCTAGAACGAAGTGGTACCACATGAGGATTGCCACTGTCCTTGTGCTGGAGCAGGAGGGGTTCACCTTTCTCATCTGGCTGCCCTCTGCCAAGCAGGAATATTGTTTTATCTGGCATCCAGTGCACAACTGAAAGCACCGTGGACTCACCATGAAAGGCTTGAACCTGCTCGGATCCTGCCAGCCCAGGTTTGTCTGGGAGGGCGCACTGGGTCCTGGCAGCTTCCTGGTGCATCAGCGGCTGGAGCAGCCCCAGCTCGTACCTGGCCAACACGGGCTGGGCCTGTCCCACCACAGGAGGCAAAGGAAGAACAGCCCAGCTGGAGCCTCAGAGCATGTTCTGGGAGTCACCGGGAGCCCAGGCTGGGCTCACACCCCGCCCGGGTCCGTGTGCGGCTCCGTCTGAGCCAGGCAGGCACAGAGCCGGCGCGGGTGTCCCGGGAAGCGCTCCCGAACCCCCGCCCGGGACCGCCGCTGAGCAGCACCCCGGGCTGTGGGACGGATCCTGCAGGAGATCCTGCACCCCCATCTAGCGGCCTCAGCCGTCCCTGTGGCACCAAAGGCAGGAGGGAAAACCCTGGGAGGACATCCAGGGCTTGCAAGAAGATCGCCGGCTGCACGACGGGGATGAGCAGAGTGCCAGCGCACATCCCAGCAGCTGCGGTTCCCTGCTGTCACCCCCGCTGTGCCTCAGCTCACCAGCTTCAGATGTCTGCACCGTGAGAGATCATGCCAGGTTCTTTGCAGTCTACAGAACGGAACCGAAAAATTTTAAGGTTTGATTAATTTCATCCTAAAGTAGACATGCTAAAAAGTGGTGTGAATCACACTTTAGAGAGGCCTCTCTCTTTCCCCTGACTATTAGAGGATGAGTAACTAATTGAAATGTCAGCATCTACATGGTGGACATCTGCAACTGAGAGGCAGATCCTATTTTCTTTGTCTTATGACATCTTTTGAATTAGTTTAAATACAAATCTTGCTTCTCATGGATATCTCAAGAGATTTGAGACTGCCTGGTTAAGTAACACTCTAACAGCGCTATCAGAGTTGTGCATGAACATATTCAGCAGAACATCATTCCCCATCCCCTGCAAAAAACCCCTCACTTCTGGTTAATGCCATTTTAAAGCCCCTAATGTCTGGTTTTGAACGCTCAGCCCCTGCCATACAAAAATACTCAGATGAGTGAAATTTCACTGGCAAGGATGCTGGCATAGTTACCTGTGGCATGGAAATTCTTCTCTTTGCATCCCATTACCTCCAAGCAGAACTGAGATTATTGTAAGGGAAAAATAAAACTTCCCAGAGATCTCACCAGCTTTGTTCTTCCTCCACTGCAGCATTGTGTCACTGCCTAAGTGACCTCCTTGTCTGAGTGAAGACAGCGGTGCTGTCTCAAAGACAAAGGCACAATTGGGAGCAGTCACAAGACCTGATCTGAGGGGCAGGTGGGATGAGGGGTCCCCTAGAGGGCCCTTCCACACGGAGTCTTTTGGTGATGAATGATGTCAGGACTAGGGCAATGGTGAACACAGGATCTGAGACAACAGAAGGGGCAACAGGCTGGGCCTGCACTTGGGACAAGAGGAAGGTGCTGGTAAGCAGGGTCTGTCTCCATCTATTCTGTCCAGGCCCAAGGTGAGGAGTAGAAATTGGGGTAGTTTTGGAGGGGCAGGGCCAAGGGAAGAAGGAAGGCAAAAGAAGTTGCGCCAGCCTTGCCTGCAGAGACCCCCATCAGCCCTGTCCTGCAGCACCCACAAGCAGGGAGCCAGGGAAGTGCCCCACTCTCCTCCTTGCTAGCCCCAGGCAGCTGCAGGGGTCCATGCACACGTGGCTGCACATGGCTCATTGGGTTTTCAGCTCTGAAAGAACACCACAGAAAATAACAGCTCTCCTTCACAGCAGGAATTGCTCAGGCAGGAGAAACATGCAGAGAAAATTAACCACTGGATAGCTCTACTAAGAGAGTATCATTCAGCTTTGGGAGTCTAGTGGGCAAAACCAGTTCTGATTTTTCTACTTTAGGGAGCCCAGGACTCCTGGCTGTTCCTTTACATTGACTGTGTCAGGTCCCACCATGAGAGCTGAGCAGGCCCTTAAACACCAGAGCACTTGGCCTTTTCCAGCCCAGCAAGAAGGGTCCTGCCTCCCCATGAGAATTTCCATACCTTTCTCCTCTTAATGAGACTGATACCATCTGCCCAGGCTCACCAGTATCTTCATCCCCTCTCCTGTAGTCACAACTTCCAAATAAAGCAACAGCATCAGTCATCTCTGATGCCAAAATAGTTTGGGCACCAGCTACTCACTGGTGAGAAGAGTGCTACGTCCTTTCAGAGGGCTCTACAAACTACTCCCTATGAAGGCTTTTTGCTTACTGTTCCCTCTTCCTGCATCTTCGACAGAAATTACACCAAGGTGCCTTTTCCAAACTGAAAAAGTACGTCAAGTATTCAAACAAAAGAGATTCAGGCCCAGATCTAGTAGGAAAACTAGCCTGCCTTTGGGCAGATTCCACACATCCTCTCTGGTGGTGAAGCTCTCCGGGTAGCTTGTCCTCATCTTGTCAGCTGTGCTGACCCAAGTGTTTATGAGACTGCTGTAAACCTGGTTAGGTAGACGGTACAGGTTTTTCCAAAATCTCCTCCTAACAACTTCCAATTATTTCACTGATTCAGTTTCATCAGTGCTATTAATGGGATGCAGGACCAGAGCCAGGGCAGGCAGCAGAATCTCTTTAAGGGGGCCTTACCACAAGAGGAGACAGACCACAGACTTGTTCTCACACCGCTCTGGTGCAGCGGAGGCAAAGCATTTGCATCTCCAGACACCACAGATGAGTCTGCCTATTTTTAAAGTTGCTTTTCTCAGCTGTGATCATCTCTAGTCATAGGCTGTCCTGGCTGCCAAAAATACAGCTTCTATAGAGAATGAGAAGTAGGAATTCTAGCTGAGCTGAAATGCATGAAAACTTGCCAAAGAAAGCAAAAGACAAGGCATTTCAGGGTAGCCCCTTTTATTGTGTGCACCATTTGTATTTTCATCAAGTGTTTCTTTCTTCGCCTTTAATTCATAAAATTCACTTGTATTCCCATCATCAGATTTCTCTACACAAACATGATGATTACAGGTTTAGTTTCCACCCTCAGAGAAACAAATGGCTGTATTTATCCAAAGTATTTTTCTTAAGTCAGTTAAATTTACAAATTCATTCTTTTGGTACATGATGGCAATCCTGTGCACTGCTGTCAATCTCTATCAAAACTTAACTCATTTGGCTGAAGGAGTCCTAGCTAGGTAGTACTTTTGTTATGGCCTCAAGTAAACAATAAAAAGTATATTTCTTTCTGACAGCTTTAGGAGAGAACAGTGCAACTGTGACAGAGGTTAAAGATGACTAACAAATTTATTAAGGTAAATCAGACACCACACAGACCCCATACTTGTAGAGAGAATTTGCTCTCAACACTAACCCACCTGATGTCATCTAGGGCATACTTTTGGTTAAGATTCAGCATAGCAATATTTTCAAACTAGCAAAAAGCCAATTTCTGTTTCCACCATTTCAACCTTTCTTACATCTAGCCCAGGCTGCTGGGGAGCTTTTTGTTTAATCAAGACTTCCATATAATTTTTGCAGGCAAAGCTACAAACCACTAGGCAACTTTGTGGTTCAAAGTAACAGCTTTGTAACAGCTTCGCACAAAACCAGTAAACACGATGATGTTAAATTTTCAGGTAAATCAGAGTGGGTCAAAGAGAGTAGCAGAAGAAAAATAAGGATTGAAATGGAAAGGCATGTGCAATTTGTTCACAAGTTAGGAGAGCTGGTTTCTGTCTTCAAGATCAATCTCCAAGGATCCTGTTATATTTCAGGAGTCCAGAATAACTGATTCATGGGAACTGTTTGCAATTTTTAATTTCACAGATCCTATCCAGAATCTTATCCGTATAGGAATAAAGTGCTTCTGTCTTAAATCTTCCTCCATTCCTCAGTACCCACTTGAGCTTTGGAATAATTTATTTAATTATTGATTTATTTTATTTGTTTAATGACAGTAGCCCAAGATCCAGAAGGAAATGCTGTCTTCAGTCAGCCCTGCTAGCCTGGCTGCAATGCATCCACAGGTGGCTCGTGGGAAGATGCTGTTCTTTATCTCCAAGTACCACCCACTGTCAGTGCTTACACCACCTTCCTCCTGCAGCACCCATTTCCTGGCAGAATAATAATGAGGGCTGGCAGGGTTCACACATTCTCCTGCTATCCAGGTGAGCTTCTCACACAGACCTTTAAAGAGGTGGAACAGCACAGAGTACTGCAGAAAGAGGATGGGAATCAGACAGAAGTTCAGGTGCCTCAGACAACTGTCTCACAGCCAGCTGCCTGACCGTCTGGCTCCTGTCAGCACACCAGTCCTGCCCTAGCACACTGCTTCAGCAAGGGAGAAAAGGGCACAGGGAACTTCTTTGGGAGTAGGAGTCCCAGAAGAGAATGGCCCAGCTTCTATGTTTTTGATCAAAAATAATTTTGTTGCTTTTCAGCCTTGGACAGGGCAGAGAAGAAAACTCACCTGATGTGCTTGCTTATGCCTATGCTTTTTTAATTTTTGCTATTTTCCTCATTCCAGACACAAAGGATGTTGTCCCAAATGTCCCAATCAAGCTATTTCTCTTGTGGGCAGGATTTCTGAGTGTTTCTGAAGATAGCATCAGATATATATGCTGCAGACAGACAGGAGACAGAGGCTAAGCAAGTACTGAAAGTCCAGTTTTAACACAACCCTCTCACCAAACACATAACATTGTGCTGTAAGAAAAGCAGATTTCAAAAATTTCCTATTGATATAAGCTACAATACATTAGCAGGAAAAGAAAATTATTGTATACACTGGATGAGACTGAGTGAAAGAGAGATAGAGCCAAGAAATGGTGTTACAGTAATTTTGCATTTAACTCTTCTCATTTCTTACAAATCTGGTCTCAGTTTCCTATCTCACTTTATGTAAAGTTTTGTTTTCAAAACAAGGCCTACAATTCCTCAGCAAAACCCCACATTTACACAATTGTGATTAAGTTCATCTTCACCAGGACACTGGTGATGTGTCTTCCACCCTCAGTTTGGTTTTTGTTCCTGGATGTGGTTTATCTGTTAAACCACTACTGCCACTCAGCTCGAGCGTGCCTGCAGTAGCTCATCCCCAGAAGCTTCTCGGAAGCACACGCCTGGTTCTGCTGAGAGACATCCACTGCAGCAGTGGGAGCTACCTTCAACATAAGCTCAGTGAACACACCCTGAATGCTGGCCAGCATTCCATTTCCATCCTGGGGTGGCCACTGCCCAGCCTTGCTGGAAACACTGCCCAAGAAAACCAGTGTGTGCAGCTTGTCACACATCTCAGAGCCAGAGTTCCATGCACAGGATTAACCAGAGAGGCCTGGTAAGCTCCAGGAATACGACTAGCACAGACCTCAGGAATCCCAGGTTTTGTCACAGAACAGGTCCTAATCAGAAGGGTGATGGTTCCACAGGTGTATGAGCCAATCCACAGGCATGCAGGGTGCTGTGGGCTCAGCTCGTTCCTCCTGTCCTTTTAGCGTGGTCTCAGCTCAGTTACTGTGCTGAGTACACAAGGAACCAGTTCAAGATGCTGAGCAATCTTCCTTTGCTAAGGCAGTTTATGGCTGGCTCAGACATGCAGGCTGGTTCCCTGCAGAGTCCCACGGGTGCAATGCTGACAAGAAAAGGGGTGGGTGGGGGTGGGAGGAGAAGCAAGGATGGGACTTGGCAGGTTACACTCACAAGGATCTCCATCCATGGCCCACTCTGAGCAGATGCTATGCCAAGAGGCATGCTGGCAGCCACTGTGAATTTAAAAAAGACCCCAAACATGGACACAATTTTCAGAAATAAACCATTTCTTTTAATTGGCAAGTAGAACACACATTACAGGGCATTAGTATTTTATAAACAATATTAAGTTACAAATACATGTTAAAAATTGCAGTTCATGGCAGCTAAAAGCTTGGAGTCCTACATGTATCTTCCTTTCCCCAGTCTGATGGGTGAAGATGAATAAAAGATCATTTATCATCTACTAGAAGGTGGTCTACTATATATTCAAACAAAACCAAAACTTATTTCCTAAGAACATCACTAACAAACAGAGGCATTCAAAGTACTTTAGCCATCTTAAATCATGTCAGATGCAATGAGGACATGGTTAAGAATTATTCTTTAACACTTGAAGCAAAGACACAGACATCTTCACATTAAAGTGATCAATGTTTTGTGATCCAGCTCGGCTTAAAATCTGTACTAGCTCCTATCCCACAGAGGCCTAAGGTCCATCATGCAGGCTTCCAAGCCATCAAAACTAGATGTTTGTACATCAGACCCTTAAACAGAGAAATTATGGTGTACAACTAAACAGCATACATAAATATGCATTGAATACTTAGAAGATCTTTATTCCTTTCCTTTTGTTGGTATTAGTGAGATACACAGCTCATTCCATTTTTGCTACACTCATAGCATTAACAAGTTATCATTATGCATGTTAATGTACTAAATATCATTAAACAAGTCTCCTTTAAAAAGTATTTAAAAACACTTTTGGAAAAGTAGAAATCTATTTTCCAGAAAAGAAAGTGGTACTAAGATAGCATGGACTCCAGTGCATAAACATCCTTTCAGAGAAGACCCATCTTGATGGCTTTTGCGCCTGGGAATCAGCATGTCTCAGCTGCCAGATTCATATTCTATTTGTCCTTCTCACTGGTGATAGAAGGTCATCAAAATCAGCTTACCTTGCCTTTGGCAGAGTTTCAAAGATTACCATTCACTGGACTGTGTAAGAGAGACACGTAGCTTTGACATGAGTTCATTTCTTTCTTACTCATATTTATGAGAGTCAGTTTTATTGTACTGCTGAGATTGTATCTTCAAATCCAAAGTTTGCTGAATGTGCCTGGAGAAATGACTTCGTATCTCAAAAATAGCAAGAGTACCATTCAGATTTGAATTTCTATTAAAAACTGTGCACAGTTAGCAAAAATTACACTGCTGTAAAAACAAAAGGCCTGCTCCTTGGCCTGCTCAGAATACAAGCTACAATGTGGATGATTACGCCAGGGGGATTTTTCTCTGCTTCTTTTCTAAATGCAGGCATTAAAAGTAAAGTGTTACTAAGCTTTTCCTAAGAGAGCACACAGAGGGTATGGCATAATATACATTAATCAGGAACAAAAACCAGTAACAAACAACCATTCTAGAAAACGCTGCTTATTAGCAACGTGCTTGGTTTCCAAAACACAAGGAATTGCATGGGAGTTGTCAAGATGAAGTCCACACACCTTGATCATTGAACTGATCACTAGATTCCAAGAAACCAAAGCAAGTTTAAAAATACACGTGACAACTGCCTAGAAGGCAGGGTTTTATCATCTGTCAATAATCAGATGAATAAAGTGCATAGCAACTATTAAAACAGTTTCTTGAAAAGAGAATACGTTTACCAAGTCTCAAAGTTTGTAAGCTTGACACTTATCCATACATTTTGCTACATGTGTGGCTTCCCTTTTGTTTTGCTATTTAGCATCACTAATGAACCCTTCAGCACTGTCCTGTGATTTCCTTTGCACTTCATATGGAATGTGCTGAGATCTCTGACTGTTGCCTGATGTATGTCTGGAAGCTCTTGTCACCAATGGGATGTTCCCTAAAAGAAAAGGAAAAGTCAGGATTATACATGGAGCTTTCTGTCAGGACATGGAAATGTCAGAACAGGAAGTGGAACACAGGAGAACATTTTCCCTGAATTTGATTGTCAAGGTTGGAATTGTAATGGTAATAACACATTTTACTTGAGCTAGAACTAACTGAATTGATCCTCTTTTTTTGTCAGCCATATGCAGAATGCTTTATGTGTACACCAAATAGTCATGTGACTGTGATAGCCACTCTTTCCATTTTTAAACCAACCAACTCTCCAAGATTAGCTGGTAAACACAGATATCTTCTGCTATTAACTGCTCAGCTCACCAGCACGGGTTCAAAATTTAAAATCAACAGTATAACAAACCCACATTTAAATTTTATGAATGAAATGGCATTAAAAACAAGCATTAAAAATTTCCTTTCAGTGCTTTAAAATATTGTGATATAAATGTTAAGTCACAGTGCTACTCTGTATGTATTTGCAGGACCCTTTTTGAACATAACATGGTGAAAGCCAGAGCATAAGCTCTGGGAAGGGAAATACCATCTTCCAGGACTGTTCCCCATTGTACTTACTGGCTTCCATACTTTGTCTTCTTAAATTTATCCCTCTTATACTGAGCGTGCTCCTGCTCCAAAGTTCCAACACCTTCAATAATCAGCTTTAGTGTTTTATATGTCTCCTTAGGGTCATCGATGATGAATGTAGAATACTCCTCCTCTTCAGGTCCATCATAGACAGATTTGCTCCCACAGGCCTCTGGAGAAAAAAAAATAAAGTACAGGGATAGATACCAGGCAGAGGGGAAAAGCAAGACAAGCAGACTAAAAAAGTTCAGTCTGGGGTTCATACAGTCTCTTGGTTTGCTTCTGTATGACCACCACAGAACTATGGCTGACATCAATGGCACAAGGTCCCAGTCCTTTTGCTGGGCTGTTGGGAGTCACATGGGCTGTCCCATGCCCATCTCCTCTTCCTGGTCTCGTAGAAAAAGGACAGCAATCCTGGCAGCTACTCCTGGCGTGGTGGGAAGCCATCCTTTGCTGCACAGGCAATGCTTTAATCTCAAATGCCACTATCTGTACCCCACGCACACATTTTGGAAACTCTTACACAGGCCTGCCTCTGCCACTGTGCTGTAGGGTTGGCTTGCACAAAGTCAAGTATTCCTTGGTGGGACAGATTCCATCCCCAGGCAGCAAGTACAGGCTGAATTTGAAAACATTACAGGCTGGAGTAGTCATGTTTTACGACATTATCCCTAAAAGATTCATACAATAAGCATAAGCAGAATATGCCATAACTACTGCCTGGCTGTCTGTTTGCCTGTTTTATGACATATCCAAAGGAGCAAGTTATACTTCTGTACCTTCTGATCTTACCAGGGAGCCCTCTTGACTGAGAGATCTGGACACTGACTGTACATGAACATCCACAACATATTTCCCATGTGATCTGCTCCTGCATTGTAGCAGAGTGTATTGGAAGGGGAAAGAAGAGGAAAGAGTATTTTACTTTGTCTCTCCTTCTAGCTTTACTGCTGTCCCAGTGTCAGCTTTCAAACTCCCTTCCCCTTGCTGCACTGTCTGTGCCAGACCTGCGTCCTTTCCCCCAACACCGAAACTCGATGCCGGCTCTGGCAGCGAGGATTTGGAACAGGGGAAAGCTGGGCACCAGTTCAGACAGCTCGGAAGTGGTGAGGATCTTGAGTTTGCAATTGCACAGCAGCCAGGGACAGATTAAAGTGCTTGCCAGTCTGTGTGTTTGACACCACTGGCTTATCTCATATTATAAAGTAAAGTCCTATTTAAAGATCAGTGCCACAGCAAGGCTTCCCCGCCACTCCCTGTGCTAAACTGGGATTTCAAGTCTGGCACTGTGTACACCGGATACTTCTCTTGGCAGGCCTACTAGTACCAACTTCCTCTGCTGTCTCTTCTTTCCTTTATCCTTTCCATCACATCTCTGCTTCCCTCAGCTCCTGAAAGTTTCCCAGCCAGAACTCCACTTTTCAACATTTCACAGGCATCCACAAATCATCCTCGATGGGTAATTCCAAAAACCTTTCCGAAGAAACCTTTTGTACCCAGGCTGTTCTTAGGATCTCAATCAGGGAATGTGTGTGCACACGACTTCTGGTAACACAAAACCATATTCCACTGAAACCTCAGCTTTGCTGGTGCTTCTTGTCAGGGTCAGTAGACCTCTGTTTCAGTGCTGGCCCTGGTTTGTCAATTCAGAGCATCCAAGCAACGCTCTGTGCCTATGCTATTTTAGGATGATGTGGTTAAGACCGTATTTCAAACAACTGTTATTACGCAAAGAACTTTTTACAGACCATGAGACTGCACCAAAAATAATACACACAACTGCCTCAAGACAGCAGAAGGTGAAACAAGTGGAACAAAGGCCACTATGCTCTAGGATGTGATTTGCAAGGCTGGTGGAGCCAGACCATCTAAATTTTCACAGGTACCTTTCCTTAGTAAGTGCGCTGGAGATGCAATGACCTTTAATCCTCACCTTGCATTTTCTCCAATTTTGGCATATACAGGTTGAAAAGAGAGTAGATGCGTTCGGTTTCTCTATCTCCATCTATATCCAGTTGTATATTTGCTGGCAGGCCTCTGTAAGGCATCAGGAAGAGAGATAAAGTTATATGCTAAACAGTGTGTTATGGCACATAAAGCACTTAACAAGGAAAACAAAGTAAAAGTCAGTTCTCATGAAAGCCCAGAGATTGTGTGTAACAGAGCTCAAAACCTTCCATTTTTTCCCAAAAGAAGCAGACAATTTCTTTAAATTTCTTTACGCCTCTATTTATCCAGCATCCTTTTACTGACTTGAAAGAGAAGACTGTATCATATCCAGACATTTTCATGAATTAGTCAGCTACAACCAGATGGAGGAGCCAAAGCACTGAACTTCCAAGTACCCAGGTCTTATATTCCAGCTACCACTACAGTCTTGTTACTTCTCTCAGTTTAGATGAAAATTGCTTCCCCCAAACCAGACAGTCCAGCTTCATTTAAGAGAGAGCATGAGTAGCCCCTGAAAGGATCAGTTTAGAATTAAATCTATCAGAAGATGACTGCTTCAGGAATTTACAAAGAAGATATTGAGGGGATTTCAGACATTTTCATAATGACAGATGATCAAAACCAAAGTACTTTTAACTCCACAGTCAACTCCTATCACCATCTCTAACTGTAAAAAGTCAACATTGTGATCAAGACATGCAGAATCAGGAACACCAACAGATGACCTTTGAACACCTGCACACCTGGGAAATGTTGGCTAACTGTGCCCCTGCAAGTGACCCTGCAGAGAGACCCGTGGCTGTGGCAGTAGCTACATGGAGGGCACATTGAGACCCTTACCCTGTGCAGGGTGTGCAGCCAGGGGTGTTATCTGCAGTGGCCTTACAGCAAAGCCAGTGGCCATTGAGGTAGGCCGAGGGGTGGTACACAGTGAGGCGCTTCTTGTTGCACTGGCTAACTTTGGTGAGGATATCAATCCAGTCCTTGGCCTCCACACAATTATTTGCTTGGATATACAGGACTCTCCTTTCAGGCTGGATCACCTGGAACATCTGCAAATAAACCACAGAGTAAAGCACCAGAATGAGTCAGTGAATTTAAGACTAGACTCGGAGTGAGGATTTATGGCAGGAAAAGCACAGCATACTAGAAGAGTGAACCAATAAATACATTTTAACACAAAACCAAGGAGCAAATGTGCCCTTAAAAGAACAAGACCTTTGACCTGGTACAAGGAGTAAGATATCATTCCTGTGGGGATGATTTACAAATAGCTAATATCAACTTGCTGCTTGGGTCTCAAGATTTGTTGTCAGCCTTGGGGAACCAATTTTAGTAATGCTGCAACTCCAAGTTTTGGAAGGCTGACAGGAGGAACCTGGTGCTGGCCTGAAAGGAAAGGGTCATCAGCAGGAGGCATAAAAGAGAAAAATTAAGAGTTCAGATCCAGCCTTAGTGACAGCTTTGCTTTAATACTGCCATTTTGCTAGTTCTCTTAGTATCTGTTTCAGCATGACCCTTGCCTTTTAGTAACTGCCATGCTACTGCACCCAACTACAGCTGCTTTTAGAAGATCACAGAAATACTGTTCTCTTTGATTGACATCAGGTGGTTTAAATAATTACACATGAATTCTGTGTTACAGCTTGAGCACTGAAAACCTAAACTAAAGCTCTCCTGCCTGTTCAAAACAGCTTGCAATCCAAAAGGGTATTTTTTCCCCTCCTCTTATAGAAGGAAATTTTTGATGCACAGCCTTCTTGCTTGTTTACACTGATCATGCACTGAAGATTACTAAGATCAGTTTAGTGATCCTAGCTGCAAATTTTGGAAAGGTAAATTTCCTTAATTTCCTCTAGCTTCTGCAAATACTTAATTTTAACTGATTTTCTTCTCTCTTTCAGGTATGCCTAAGCTATCTTTCTCCCCTCTACTTGTTCATTTGATTATTCAAATCATTAGACATTACATTGCCCATATCATATGGGGTACAATCTTCCAAAGAGCTGGTTTCCTTGCCCTGCTTTAAAAATAAAACCGGAGAGGTGCACACACACACACACACACACACACACACACACACACACACACACACACAAGCCCAACAAAAACATACAAACAAACCAAACCCAACAAAAAAAATTTGCATTTTGCCTTTGTTTGTTACATAGACCTGAAATACTGGCTGGAATTCTGCACCTAGCTGGTTGGGAGAATGTTGCAGACTGGTATGAAGCACAGTCCTTTCTTCCTTTGTGATACTTTCAGATGTGCATCCATCCCAATAGCAAGAGGAAGACTAAAACAACCATTTCCCCTGGATTTAGTATTCCTATTGGTATCAGACAATTATTAGAAAGGCACATTACACCATGGCAGTGAAGGAGCTGCTTGGTGTGATCAGTCCAACAGTGCCAACTACAAACCAAAGAGTCCTTTCAATAAAACTCTTCAGGGCATAACTGGCAATTTGAGTTTGCGAAACAGGGATGGAAGGAAGAAAAAGGAAGACAGGAGTGTGCAGTTCAACCCTCTATTAACACAGAGCTACAAGGAAAAGAATTTTAATGTCCTGCTGGGGATAAATGGAGCCTCCTGCATTGCAACAAAGGAACAGATTTAAGGAGTATGGCTTTGTGTAAGAGGATACCAACCAAAGTGATCCAACATATGGCAACAGTTACTGAGGAGCCCACAACTAAGCCAAGAATTTCAAGTGGCTGCAAGACCTTGACACCACCAAAACCATCAGCTGCCAAACAACACAGAAGACCCAAAGAGCACTTAAAGCCACCCTCACATTCCCCACACTGTGCTTAACACCAACGATGGCTACTGGCCTTACTGCCAGACAGCAGATTTAACATGAGTGAGAAAGACACACTTGGTGCAATTCCAAGCACAGATACTCTGAGAGTATTTATACAAAATGTGAATTTTTATCACACAAGCACCCACGAAGGAATATCCATTGCAAATACAACTGCGGTGGTGTTCTGAGAATTCTGATCTTGCTGCGGTAATCTATTTATGTATGGCGAGAAAAATAGGAACATATTAGCACAAGAAGGTGGTAACAGTATTTTCTACTGTCTGTGGAAAGACTGAATCTTACTTTCTGGAATGGATGTAGTCACCTTGATTTCCCAGGTAATAGTGAATTTAAGCAACCCAAAGAGCACAGGGGTTTTGATGTTAACAATAAAGATATATTTTTCCGATAAAGAATCTTCACAATACAGACGTATTTTGGATGCTCAGTCTAGCCCAGTAGACTCAGCATAAGTTACAGAATTATAGCTCTCTACTGACAGTGAGTTTTATCTCAACTGTGTGGCTGCTTTCAGTTCAACCAAGTTAGTTTGCAGACTGCAGTTAGCAACAGTTCATCACATGTTACAGCTGCCTTCTGACAGCTAAAATTATTTTGCAGCTTGGTTGGTTTTTGCCTGTGTGGTAGAGTTATAAACACCAGGGCAAACATAGTACAATTGAGATGTGTTCTAGAAGCAAGCGGAACTGAAACTTACTCCATGTTTTAGCAGAGAGAGAGAGAGAGATACTACCAAAGTAATACTTAAAACTGGGAAATACTGAAGAGCCTAGAACTGTATTTCACTTTTAACAAAGAGCTGTTTGAGGAACCTAATACCAAGGCAGGATTGAGCACTGCCCTTCACAAGCATTGCAGATGGCAGGAAAGACTTAAAGGAGAAAAATATTAAAGTCACAACCATTTAGGTGTATAAATAAGTCTGTTGAAGATGCATGTTCAGAATAGGGAAAAAAACTGAGCTCTCTTTTTGTTTAATTTTAAATACATTTTTAAGGGACTGGACTCAGCTTCACATGCAGAGGTGTATGACCCAAACTGATCAAGTCTGTTCTTACACAATACAGAAGTTGCCAGTTATGTTCCATGCATGAGAAATACAGCTGTATTTTATTCCCTACTGTGGCAAAATCAAAACCATACTAGCACAGCACAGAAGTTATTTTGGTACATAACCTAACCTAAATTAAACATACAAATTCATATATATCATACATATGTGTACTTTCACGAACCAATAAGGAAATCCAGTAGCTAATAAAGAAGTTGTGATCCTTCACCATTAAAAGCAGTGAGTTCCTTCCCACCAGAGAGGCCTAGCAGAAAGGGCAGGGACTCGATCATCTTACCTGTGTGTGACCTTACAGAGCTGACAGCTGAGCAGCAGCCTCAGAACTGAGTGTGCTGCAGATCACGAAACCCAAAGGCTGCTGACTGGGCTGTTAAGAATCTGAATGGGCTGTACTTTTGGAAACTCCTGCTACTATATAGAGAACAAGCAGCTGTGGTTGTACATCTTTCAACAGAAATCCAATCCAGGTTACAAAAGGGAAAAAGGCGATTAGGCTGGTGGATCTGGAGCAGCCTAACAAATACATTAATGAAGATGACCTACTTACATTTTTCATTTTGAAGGATTCCTCCTCTAGTCTTTCCACTGCCAGAATGTTTTCAATTGGAATGCTGCACAGAGGGTGATCACCTGCAGAACACACAGATACAGAGATAATGAACCACTACTCACAACTCATCTTCACCTTCTGCCCTTTTTCTAAGGGCTGATTCAGTTTCTTTGAAGATCATTTTGACTGCATAAGAAAAGAGGGAAAATCTTTCACTCAGCAGGGATTTGCTAGCATGGTCCTTAAGCATTATCTTAAGTACATTTCTGTTTTCAGCTGCACTGCCTTATGCTGGCAAAACTCTTAGAAACTGATTACTGCAGCAGGACACAGTATATTTACTGCAAAGGTGACAATGAAATAAATCATTCCTGTCAGCTGAACTGAATTAGTGGTGATGCAAGGTCTCAAAGCTGAGTGTGAAATAATGACTGGCATGATCTGAAAATACTTCCGTATCTTTCTTACTCCCTATGTACTTACATGATGGAAGGAAGTGGTATTTGTTGTGTACTACTGAACAGAAAGGAACAATTTACAAAAAGCAAAATCCTTGCTATTAGGCAACATTAGGTGAACACATTTTGAAAGTCCAATGATTGCAGATGAATCCCTGTCTACTGCAACCAGTTGTGCCAATGCTACAGGAATTCATGAGTACATGCTGAGATGCATCTGAGAATGTTCAATACAAACCCAAATTCCAGCTTAAGGTTTGTAAGCTTTGTTTCCTAGGACAATCTAAGTAACTGTGAAACCTACAGATGATGTTAATAACTGATATTAGACAAATATTATCAAACAGTCAGCTAACTTAACATAACTTACTGCCCTCCAAGAAGCTTCTCTAACTGTCAATACAGACACTAAAAAAAGAGCAAGAACATACAGGCTGACAGACATGCCTGCACTGTGTCTTCTACAGTTACAGATCTAGATTTCAGTCTTCCACTCCCACACAATCCTTATGTTTAATCTTTGCTCCAATGTTTCAAAACAAGACTGGTAAATCTTTGTTACCTTTGCTTTTCTGATAGGTAAACTCATGGTTTGTCAGGCGAAACCATCTCTTCTTGAAGTTTTTCATACCGAATCGTTTTCTTCCTTGTGCTCTCTTGATCATGAACCTAGTAAACAGGGCATCAATTGTTACAATACATGCTCATGTATGTAGATTTATACATATCTGTAGATACATACAGATACATGGCACTGCACTTGCAAAGCTTTAGGAGGGGACACAGAGTGTTTTCTAATTACTGAGGTCTTTTCTTGGCAAGGAAAAGAGTCACATTTGGATAGGTTTAGTGCATCTATTAGTTACGTCTGTCCTTTTTCCAGATCTATATGAGGCGCAAGACAAGTAACTTGAATTGTAGTTAGTTAACTGAGCTGCAGTTTGTGTTCTTTCTGCAGTTACAAATCCAGCTAAATGTTTCCAAGTACAGCAGAAAAAAGGCAGAACATGGTTAGTACTACTCTGCTAAGCTCCACTGTTGACTCTAAAAGCTTTTTTTCTTTCTTTTCTTTTCTTTTTTTTTTAAGCTGTGAGGAAGCTCAGAAGGTTTAGACTATGTTTAATAATTAAAAGACAGGTGTAAAGCCTCTGGAGCACAGGGACTATACCCTTACATGCTTTAATCACTCTCAAGCTCTAGAAGCAAAAATCAGGATGTTCCACAGTCTCATTTGCAATTGCACATAGGTACTGCAGTTGAAATGCAACAAAGTGATCTCACGGCTGCCAAGGTAGAGCAACCCCACCCCTTTTTTAGCAAATTAGGAGTTCATTTAGTGAGCTGTCAGTTTTAATTAATTTCAAACTGGAATGATTTTATTGTGAGATTAGTTTACTGGCAAACCATGATGCATTCACCACTTTCCTACCACTAAATCAATCCAAAAGCCTCAATGTGACTTTGGTGATTTCATACTGCTCAGCATCACTTTTGTTAGATAAAAATGCGTGTGCATATGCAATAGAGAGTTGGTAACAGCTACTGTAGACATTACATTAACTGTTGTGCCAGATACAGAACTGTACAATGGAGTGGGTAAAAACTACTTCCTACAGAGTAGTTTTTGTCAAGTAGGAAGGCACTATACAGCACAAAGAGCACACAAGAGAGAACAGTGAATGACCTGGTTTAAGATTTTTCAATAGCAGAGCTAAAATGCTTACAACAGCTAATACTGTTTCTTGCTTTTGCTACCTTCAGTCACAAGTAACTACAATAGATCTGACCAACTACAGGTCTGCTTAAAGCTCAACCAGAAACCCAAGTTCCTTCAGACTTTAACTATTTTGTAACCAGCTGGGGTGGTGCCTGCTGCTCATTCCAAGCTGTGGGGGTAAAAGCTGACAAAGACTGTCTACAGCAGCAGCAGATTTTTTTTTTTAACTGGTTGCAATTACACATTTCTCATTCTCAAAATAGTAGACTGTTACTGTTTTGGTCCTTATTCTTGGAATACTTGAAAAGTATTAAATAACTATGATTCAGGTCATCACCAGGCCCAGTTGCAGTAGCCCTCATAATTCCAGGTTAAGGCAAATTTCAAAGAACTGATACCCTTAGGTAGGACAACCTGCTCTTCAAGGTATTTTCTAGTCCTCCTCATGCCAACACTTAAAGATGACTTAAAACTGCAAACTCCTACAGAGCCTCCACTCTTTGAAAAATGCAAACTCCGTATGGCAGAGCTAAGAGCACATTTCTAAATTAATTTTTCATAGTTTATATAGCCAAGAGAAAAATGTGCTTTTATTTTCCAGAGATAGGTGACTAGCATTCAAAGTCACAGAAGTTATCAGGTCAACTTCGTTGTTTCTAGCAATTGCAAAACATATGAGAAGTCAGTGCAAATAGAAGCACAAAGGGAGAAAACGTCCAAGACTAAGCCCATTTCAGTACAAGGTGGTTGGAGATGCTTATGGTAGACCTGAGTCTGGATCTGCCTTAGCTTTACTTGGAAGTATTGACATGCCCTTTTCAATAAACAACAACAACAAAAAAATAGTTCTCCTTTTCACTCTTCCTTTTGGAATGAACCAGGCAGCTGTTAAGTAGTGATGGCATGATTGATATCAACAAACCCAAGTGCCCATGACTAATCTTTTTATTCAAAAGTACTTATGCTATAGCTTTCCATTTGATACTCTTAATAGAGGCATAGATAGATTAAAAACACAACAGCAAACAAAATTATTGTAAAGGCAAAGAGAAACTCCACTAAACAGCCGTTCAGTCTGGAGAAGAATCAAATCAAAGGCTGTGAAAAGCCCTACAACAAAACATGGCAATAATGCAAAATGTAAAAAAAAAAATAGACTATTGAAGGCAACTTCTTAACCTTGAGAATAATTTACATGAGTACTACTTAAGAAGTGTCTAGACAACGTATGGTCTGTTCATCCCTTCCAGTAAGTTCTTCAGGATCATACAGTGCTTCTTGATGTCCTACCTACAGACCAAAATCCTTTAATCTCAATTTACAGAAGGGTTTTTTTTAAGGAAAATGAAATAAAAGGTCAACATCAAGAAATGGGTAACTAAATGTTCTCTTCTGGGTTTACACAGGCATTTCAGGATGGTTAAACAGAGTACTTCCTCCCCAAAGTTAAGTCAGACAAATCTACTGCTGCAAAGGACATGCTGTCAGCCAGTAGCTACAGCAAAGCAGCAACTGCCTCTACCATCTTACCTGCATGAACTATTACCATCAACTTTCTTTACTGTTAGTTTAAGAGTCCTTACAACAGCAGCCACAGGCCGAGCAAGAAAAGACAGAAAAAAATCAGACAGGAGCAAAAGAAAGACAGAGGCAGAAAAAATGTTGTACAGTTAGAGGGTAAATAATGGTTATAAACTATAAATTTATTTTGAAAACTAAAAGGATGATAAATGTACGGAATTCAAATAGACAAAACTGTTTCTAAGGGCAGAAGTTTACCAGAGAAGTGAACTGTCAAGGTTAAACAGAAGAGGTAGCCATGTTTTCACTGAAAATGTAGTTTTTGCATCACTTAAAATGACCATGAAGGCTCACTTTCAAGTAGTATTTGAGCTTACTGAGCTCTGACAATACTTTCTTCCTCCCAGCTCAAAGAAGCTGTTTCTCCAGTGCACTTAGATGATCTTAACAACCCAGTTTTGTAACAAAAAATGCTAACGATTGGTATCTGAAACTAGCATATGGAACACACTTCCCAAAAAAGGAAAGGTACTAAAATTACAAACTGTTCCAAGTGCATGTCAAATGTTCCTCAAAATGGCCATGACAACAGTTAGCATATGTATTTCATAGGGCAGCAAAAGCAAATTCCATTTGCAGGCTTTGCTTTCATTAAGTTATTCAGTATCTGTCTTCAGTGGAATTTTACAGCTTTTATTCACTGGAGATCAGGAAAAAGACCCCAGCTTCATTTTAATACAATGCTGATCTACGTTTATTTTGCCTTAGCTAAGCTAATTAAGTTCTACAAGCTTCTCTTCCTTCCACTTATTTCAAAACACATTTATATTAAGACGTTTAGATCAAATGAAAATATGTTCAAATCAGCTATAGCAACCACAGAGTGCAGAAATTGCAACACAAGAATTTTCCTACATTCTTCTGTGATTGCATGAACGGAATAGGGGTGGCAGAAAAAGAGATGGTTGCCACGAGCAGACTGGTTTTTTGCACATGCATACTTACCCTTCTTTGAGCAATATAGGCTGCTCTATGCTCTTGTGATCTCGTCTTCCTGAAGATGAAATTAGATCTAGAAACTAAAAGGTGAACAAAAAGCAGATGTAAAAACGACAGGACCACAGTACCCAAATTAAAACCTTTCAAACATTTGTATAGCACAGAGCTATGAGAGTATTTGTAAAAGTAGTTAAATACAAGGTCATGGCAGAAGCTTGAGGAATTTGGGGATTTTCTGGGTTGTAACCTAAAAAGAGCACAAATGCTCTTATACAGTAGAACTGCACATGCCCAATACTTCTTGTGCTTCTCCTTTGTTATATGGATCTTTCAATTCCTTTTGGACTAAGCAATTTTCATCACAAATCTGCAGCATTCTACAAAGCACACACATCTCAACCGCTCTAAGTAGCAGCTTGTTAATCCAACTTATTTTTAACTAGAAATATATGCAAAGAAATGTTATTATTGACATGTATGTAATTTGATAAAAATTTCTTGAATATTATTTATCAGGAGTCTGCTTCTCTCAACACTCTTCATGGTTTACCAACAGTATGTATTGCTTTCTAGGATTCAACTTTAACAGCACAGCAGGATTTTTAGAACCTTCACATGCATTACTTACATTTTTTACTGCATCTGCATATTTCTGTTCATTGAAATAGTCATAAAATGTAGCCATGTAAGATTCCTTGAAATTGGCCTGAAATACAAAAACCATGCGTATCACCATAGAGTTTATCCAGAAATTATTCTTGTTAATAGCAGTAGGTCAGGAGGAAAGCCACTGCAGATAGACAGGATTTTTTTCTGGCCAGAATAAAATAAGTGGAGTGCTACTTTCCTGTTACACAGCATGCATTCAGTAGTACTAAACTTTTATTTCAGAGAGGCAGCAGAATGCACTTCAGATGTTCAGTTACTACAGTTAATAATGCATTCTTCAAAAGCTTCAAAATTCTGCTTTGGCTTTAGATTTTCCTCCTGACAAGAAGTGTAAGAACAAGAATTCTACTGTCTCCTACTCCTTGAAGGACTCATAACTGAGCTACACAGTCACCTCACAGTTGCCCGTGTGAATCCTAACAGGACCCCAACCACCCCAAATTACCCAAATTACCCCAGCTACAGCAATGCAGTGCCTTAGGCACGCTTGTTTCTATCAAACATGCAGAGTATGAGCATCCAGCACTAATCTCACCACTGACAGAAAACTGAACTGGTATGAAAAGGAAAGTAGAGCCCTTCCCCTTACTGGGTGACTTTTCTCAGTTGAGTTTTAAAATCCTGACACAATCTATAAAGCCTTGTAAAGCTGCTAATCATGTATCACAGAGAAGTAGAGAACTTCACAGGTCCTCCTGATCATTGTCTTTCTTCCAAAGGAAGAAATGAAGAGCTCTGAAACAGACTTCTAGACTGGGCAGATAATTTTGCTTTATTGAAATCTAGTTCAGATTAAGACAGATTTGGTTTTCCTCTAAACATCAGAGGCTTATAATCAAAACAAACATAACCAGTTTTGCATGAGTCTAGTGCAGCTCAAGCATTTTAAAGGCTTAATTACAATTAATGATAAATGATTTTAAAAAATCACTTTCACAAATTAAGCCATTAAATGAAAATAGCATACTTACAGATTTAGATTTTGATAAACTGCCTAGTGTTTGAATGGTTTTAGAGATAAGGGTCAAAGTTCGAGAAGTCTGAGGATCCTAGGAAGGAGAACAATGTTATATAAACCAGCTATTTAAAATAATCAACAGAGGAAGGTAAATTATATTTCTTTTTTCTTATTTCACTTGCAGAAAAGTAACAAAAAGTTAGAAAAGACCCCTAATAAAACACTGCAGGAAAAAAGTTGCTTTTGTATTAAAAATCATCATGCTCCATAGCTACCCTACTGACCTTCAGAGATCCAAAAGCAATACTTGCAAAACAAAAACAAGGCTGACCACATCCTCCCCACTCCCAATAAGAGCAACTACTAGAAGCCTGACATACATTGTTTAACATCCAAAACACTTCCAATAGGGCTGACAATCAATCCAACATTAATGTGATACAGCAAAAACAAAGCAATGGCCCTTTCTTCCATGGCAGCTTAGACCATCTACCTTGTTTGTCCTTAAATTTCATTCTTCTTCCAGTATCTCCCAAGTTCTTCACAGGCAAAGTCATTCAACACATATCCAAGATAGATATAATAGATCTTTGAACTAACAAAGGTACTTCTCCTAAAGGCTTTTAAAAGAACCGAAGAAAGAATCTCGATAGACAGACAGAACCATAAACATAGTTAGAAAAATACTGATACAGTACTTACTGGATGGTGTGGTGTAAGCTGAAAGAGGTTTGGAGAAAGAATGGCAGGAGCAAAGAACCTCAGGAAAATAAAGCTGCTGACAGCTGTGTACCTTACATCTAGGTCACCTATTAAAAAAAAAGACCTCTACTCAGCATTTCAATAATCCCTCCTGAAAAGCCTATGAAAATATCAGAGCTTTGAGAGAGCTAACTCGAGCATGTGCTGGATAATGTATATATTTGCTAGTTACAGGATTAACTGACGATAGAGGATTTGAAGCCAGAGATCAGCTAGCCTAACCCAAGGAAATGTCAATGAGAGCCTCTTTAAAAAATAAGCAGGTTCACAACATAAGCTGCAAGAACACCATTCACTTTTCCACCACACAGGGAATTTCATAGACATCTGCTACTCCATATATGCACTGAAGTACGATGAATAATTTACATAGTTTATGAAACGTTCAGAGGCCAAGTCTCAGTTGCCTACTTATAGCCCTGAGCACAAGTGTTGTACAGACTCCTAATGTATCTCTTCCAGCTGGTAGTTACAGAAAATACATTTTACTTATTTATTTAAACATAAAATAAAGAGCACAACAGCACAGTCAATGGTTTTCTGCTTGAGCTTGCCTAGTCCAAAGTGACTGTTCAAAAGATGAACTCATGTTACTCTCTCTAAAACTTCCCTACTGTAATCTGCTTCCCTTCACGAAAATACACAGCTTGGTTGTTTTGCTTAATTTTGGTTTTACATTGCCCACTTACTCTCACAGAGTCAAAACAACTAAGAGGGACTGGAAAGAACTGTCTCTTGACAACCGGAAAACCTTCACAGCACATGGGCTCCTAGAACAGTAACTCCAATTTTTAGACTGGCTTTTATTACAGATTGACATATAAGCGGAAAATAATTTCACTGCATGGAATCTGCAGAATAAGCCACTACAAAATCCTGAACATTTGAAAATTGAGTATGCTTTTGCTATTGCAAATACTGAACCCATGGAAGATCATCATAATGATCTTTTTAAATGCTGTTTTCCCTTGAAATATGTTTAAGGAAAAACTCCAATCATCATCAAAAATTATGTTCCTTTGTGGAATGAATAATTAATGAGAAAACAGCATTAACATACTGCAAATATTATTTTGGATAAGCTGCTGCTCAATTACTAAATCCAACAGAGATCATGCAGACTGCTAGACTACACCTGTATTTTAAAGTTATCAGTTATGGAAAATAAAACAATATATATAAACTCACCTTGAAAACGTTTGGCAGCTGATTCCCTCAGTGAAAAGAAAATGTCGCACATCACTGTAGGGCAGCTTACACCAGATTTTGTAATTACAGTAAAAATGCGATCAACATATTGCCTCAGATTTTCCTGAAAAAATGCAGAGATTATGACAAAATTAGTATAATTTTCTGCTGTGGAAAGTGGTACTATTCCTGGTTTTATTTATAGCAGCATCATTAGAAGATTCCCACTTTCAACATTATACACTTGAAAAACAAACTCTCACTCAATTACACAGTTTGGGAAACGCACATATTCAAGAAGAGTAAAAATATCATTCCTATCAAATCAAAAATTAAATGATACAACCATATGGCAAATCATTCCTTCTTCTAGCACTGTTTACTGTATCATCAGCAGAATCATAGAATCATTAAGGCTGGGGAAGATCTCTCAGATCATTGAGCCCTACGGTTAACTGAGCACTGCAAAGTCCATCACTAAACCCCGTCCCCACGTGCCACATCCACATGCCACTTCTGGGGATGCTGATTCCACCACTCCCTTGGGCAGCCAATTCCAGTGCCTGACCACCCTTAAGAATTTTTCCCCCAATATGCAATTTAAGCCTCTCCTGACACAACTGGAGGTCTTTTCCTCTTAACCTGTCACTTGGAGAAGAGGTCAAACCCTACCTTGCTACAACCTCTTTATAGTTGAAGAGAGAGAACTCTCCTCTGAGCCTCCTTTTCTCCATGTTAGCCACAGGCTAAGTTATCCTTGTCCTTAGGGCAGCAGGAGAAGCCATTAACTTTCTCCAGGTATTGTATTTATAGCATAATGAAAAAACTTCTTGTCAAATAATTATAAGGGTGGTGTCAAGAAAGCTTACAGTGTATTCTAATGACAAAATTATTTGCAAGATCAAACTTCTGAGAACCTCAGTTAAACTTGATGGCATAAGCAGAGAGTGTCTTCAAAATCTAATGCATACCCTGTTATTTTCCAGGTTTTCACCATCTTTTAATTTCACAGGATCGATTTCACAAGGCTTATGGACCTGGCAGATCTAGAAAAAAAATAGAGTGAACAATTGATATGAAAGTTTATCTACAAGTACAAAAAGTTTTGTGAAAAGGATAATCTGTCAGCTTTTGAGATGAGAGGTAAAAGGCAAAAGCCAACTTTGTAAACATTATTTTTTCTTTTAACACCAAAGGTAAATTATATGTGATTTTTATTTTTTCCCAAAAGTAGCATTAATTCATTCTACCCTTTCCTTCAACTGAAACACAGAACTGTTCTTTAGACTCTCTCAAGAAAGGCTGTTCAAGAAAAAGTCCTGTTTTTCCAAAACAGTCAACTTTGAAAGTATATTCATATTCTTTAAAACTTGACATTTTCTGATGAAACATTAAGACAAAAACAGCTGAAGAAATTGTCAAATCATTTAAAGGAAGTCTGTGGTCTGAAAGTATTGCCCAATTATAGCACTAAAATACCCACACCCACCATTCTGCACTGGATAGATAATAAACCATTGTTCCAATATGTGCATCACATGCAGAGTTATCTAAGAATAACTGTATCTCTTTATACATACTGGATGAAATGCATTACTTACAGCTTCACAACAGCTTTCTACTGTAAATAAATATACTATTTATTAATTTCTTAGAAACAATATATGCTAATTTTTATAAAACAGAGTATTGCAGTTTAATAAATAGAAATTTTCCATTTCCTTTAATGCAATCCAACTGTTTCTGAATTGGGCAACACAGGATTTTAATGCAGAAACAAGTTATTAACAGCTATTAAGCATTATTCTTAAAAATTGTTCTTAAAATAAGAAGTAATAAACAGTATTTGTTCCTTGAACGCCTTTACAATGGTATTTTACCAAATAAACAGTCTGATCTGTTCTTACCTCATCTATAATTGGCTTTAGTGTAACTTGCAGATAATGCATCCCTGCCAGTTTCATTGTCTCATCAATGCACTTGGAAGTTAACGAATTTCCTCTGAAAATGGTGTTTGGATCTCTGGAAGTGAACAATTTTCTGTAATTTAGTCTCTTTGTAATGAACTGTAATTTCCTGTAATTTATTTCCCTGTATTTCCCTGTAATGCAGGGAAATAAAAGCAGCGCTAAAAGGTGACAGAATTGTGGGTTTGAACACACAAGGAAAACCCTCCCTTTGACACCAGCCTGCCATAAAATACAGTCATGCAGCATTTAGTGCACTTCCAGGGTGAAACAGAAAAGCAGCAGCCTTGGAAAATCCAGAGGGACTACAGATCTTGTATTAGCGTTGTGTGCTCAGTGCACAATCCAAATACACACAGTGACACAGGCTCAAATCAAAGAGGTCTACAGCACAAATGTGGGAAACACATCTGTTTTCACATGCTACTGAACACTGCTAATTTGAATAAGAGACAGTGATTTTAGTCCCACAGCTACACTGGACATTGCACACGACCTACTACTTGCACCTACAAAATAACTATTTGTGAACTGTGAGGAAGAAGAAGACACAGACACCAATGGCACAGCTGTATTTTCTAAGGGACTTGGAGCACTGTTCTGTGACAAGACAGTGCAGATCCCAGTTCAGCCCTGACACTGTGTGGCAAGCTGGCACCTGGCAGACTCTCAGGTTTTTCTAAAAATCTCTTACACACAACTCATCTTGACTGATAAAGCCTCAGCCAGCTGCTCTATCCCGTACCTGTACCTCCCTGCTTAGCAATTCATTTTATGCAAATAGGTACATAACCAATTATCTCATTTACAACATGCACAATCAAAATCTGTGCTTAGTGACAGCAGATCAAACCTGGATCTGAAGTTATTTTCTTGCTCGTGTACACACTGATATCTTCTGGTTTTTACAGCTTACTATGCTTGGACTCGTTTACAAGCAGTGAGTAACAGGATCAATTACTTTGCTAGATTCATAATTTTGTTTCACAAAAAAAAAAGTAAGTTCACTGCCTGTTACAAATGCCAGAAAGCCCTGAAAACAAACACCATCTTTGCTGCTTTATCATAGGAACATGACTGCCTAGGGATCAGAAAGTTTCCTCATGCTGCAGCAACCATGCTGTTTCAGCAACCTGCAGCTCAGAAAAAATACACCTACCTACAGGAAGGAAAATACTTGATCCCTCAGACACTCTGGAAAGAGCCAACCCACACAAAGACTTGATTTTGTACTAAGGAAGTTCACAGTCAGTATCTGTCATTCCCCTTGGCTCCCAATTGTCTCTTCTACTGTCAGTCAAGAGAATGACTACACAGGCACAAGGACTGTGACAACAAATATTCTTTAGTATCTGCTTGGTATGAACACTAGATCTTACACTATTGAACTATCAGACCACCAGTAACTCAAAAGAAGCAGCCAAAAAACCTCAACTCCCTTTTCTGCTGTCCCATGCCAAATTCAATCCCATCCTTAATCCTTCGCCCTCTAACTGGGATGATTAGACACACAGCTTGCCGAGGTTTTTCATGATTAGGAAGAAACTTGCTTGTTGTTTTGAACAAATTCAACAAACACTTACTGAGCACTAAATGATTTATCAGCACACAATAAAGCAGAAATGAGTTCATATGAACAACTGAAGGTAATGCAGAATTTCAGTTATCATATATGCTTAAGACTGAGTAAAAATCTCTGCTCTCACATGTTAGAATAGTCTTGCAAATAATATTCCCAAAAAATGATGGGAACTCCTCCTAAAGGTCAAATAAACCAGATGTTGAGAGCAGTGAAAGAATTTAGAAAGAACTCTGCCACTCAGCTAGGAAGAACAGTAATCATCCTGACATTTTCTTCTGAACTTGCATATTTCTAGAAACAGAGTGGAGGATTCTAGCACTAGCCAATGCAGCTTAGGTATCTTTGACAGCAGGTTTGGTATGGGGTGTTTTTTTGAGGTTTTTTTGGTACTTACTGAGTTCTCTTCACTTCAGCATTCGCAATGGCACTTATGAAAGGCACAATTCTGCCATAGTGTAAGAAAAGCCTGACCAGAGGTATGGCTGCTTCCTGTTTCTCTCTGCAAACTTCACCCAAAATATGTGCAGCTGATGCTGAAACAGGCTGAACAGTGGAAAATAAAAACTTTGAGAAATCCTTCCAAAAAGCCATTCTTTCTTTTTATTCCCATTACCTTCTTAATGCAGAACCCCCCAACAGCAGTTGCGATGGCCAGTTACCCAAATGTCTATATACAATGAGGATGGATGCTACAGCCTTGTTTTTTGTGGGCTGTAAGCTCTGGTCACAAGAGGGCAGCAATTTAAGAACTATTACTGTACAGTCTCTTTTTATGCCCCACATTTTTAATGGCTGTGTTTTTGGTAAATGTCACTTGCCTGGGAAGCAAGTGAAGACAAAGAACTCTAACCCTTTGCAATTTCAAGTCTCAGTGAGTACAGAACTCAGCTATTTGACTAAAAAAACAAAAGCACCATTACAACTGTAAAAAGTATACATTAGGGCACACGTGGCCCAAATCTCTTATGTTTCAGGCTTAGCTCTTGGTTTAGGATTTTCTCAATTATGCAAATAAACCTGTTCCTATGCAGTAAATCAAAACAATTGATCAAACTGAAGCTTACTTAGCCTTTTCACATGTAAAATTTAAAAAATCACAGGAAATGTACTGTTGCTAAAACCACTGTGTTCCTGGCTGCCTTCACCTGCCATACAGAATGCAGATAAGATCTCTGCAAGGACTGAAAACAAGCAGAAGGGATATGCAGAGCTTAACAAGGCTCTGAGGTCTGAAAAGGAAGAGCTGACCTCTCTGGCAAGTACACAACTGTGGTGCCAGCAAGACTGTGACAAATATTCAGAGACCCCTGTGAAGATGATCTGCAAGTGAAAAACAACAACACAAGCAAATTACCTCAACATCTGCAGATTTCAGCAGGACATCTCTCAGCGGACTGTAATAGTCTGAGGAAAAAACATGATCCTCAGTGTAAACCACATTTAACCTTAAAGAACCGAGGTCATCAGGTTTCAATGACTTGTTACCATTATCTCTGGGCTGCAGAAAATACCTGATATGCAAAAAATAGGACAGAAACTTAGTGTTGAAACACAAGATTTTTCTCAGGCTATACATAAGCATAGAGAAACTGTATAGATACACAGAGCATTTATATATGTATCAAACTCTTGAGAGTTCTGAATCAGACTTCTTAATTATTTTTCAAATTAATTTTTCAAATTAAGTTTGCCAGTCTGCAACTGCAACATGGGAAGTTCTGAACATAAAGATTTATGTAGATATGATTAAAACCCCCACACTAAAACCATGGCACTGCTGATGAACTGCAGTAAATAATATAAAAGCAACATACTAGAACTCCCACATGCTACAGAGAAGCAGACTGAAACCTCTAATCACATTATCAAAACTTCTTGGTCTTACACTTGCTAAGATTACTTTGGCTTGCTTACAAAAAAGATACAAACTAAATCCATTTAAACTTTATCACATAGCAGTAATTACTCTTAAGTCTTCAGAGCAGACATATGTTTCTACTTATTTTCCAAAAGAAAAATGTCAAATACCATGCTTCATAAGAACTAGACTGTCGGAGAAATTTCAATGGGAGTCTCAGTTCTCCTAGAAACTCGTCACCAAACTTCAAGTTACTGGCATTCCAAAGATCAACTCTGTAATAAAAATAAATAATTAAAAATACTACTAAGAAGTTTAAAAAACAATTTTACAAAATCCCAACATTTTTTCCAAATTTGTTGGGGTTTTTCTCCTCAAGTCTATGAGTTAGAAAGACTTGAAACTGTACAGCAATGGTTTCCAAACAGTTAAGAGATAAACTTACCTTAGATTTCTGAAGCCTTACGATTCACCTCCATAAAACATGATTGAAAAACATCATTCAGATTTAAGATGCTTTTTCTCATCTGTACTATTTCTACTGTCCACACTGATAAAGATTCAGAAGGCTGTCTGGCTATCCCAGACAATGGAAAAATACAGGTAAAATGGACACCAGGGGAAAAAGCACAAAGTTATTTAAGGACTACATATTGTCAGTCCCTGTCTAATTTGGGATTACTAACAGTTAAGTGTCAGCTTTACAGAATTAGTTCTACACAATTTTTCCCAGTTTCTAGCTCCTAGGAAGACTCCTGTAAGCATGCATGCTTATAGCACCCAAACTAATTCTGTAGAGATGTTCAAAGCCACAGGATAGTTCTACCATTTGGTAAAATCTGTGGCTGGAGCTTACACAAATTCTGGCATTTGGTCCCTCATATTTGAGAAGTTCTGGTATCTATCTGTAGATGATCCTTGATTCCCTTTCATATGCTCCTCAATATCTGATGCAAAACCACTGCACTGAGATTCAAAGCAGGAGTACTGGTGTCCAACACAGCATGTAGGTAAACACTACCACACCCACCTTGAGGCAAGGGTTTCACCTCCAGGGTATTTGTTTCTGTATGTACTGTAAGGTCTTCTCTAAGAGCTATTCTTATTAAAAAACAAGATCAGCTGACTATTTTGCAGCTAAGTGACAGCTTGAAAGTGCCTTAAGCTTTTTGCATGGGGGGGGCGGGGAATGGTAAATGGAAAGAAATACAGATTTTCAACTAATGACGATTTTTGGAAGGGTAACTTTAACTTGGATAAGATGCAAAGTCATCCAGTTGTGGACACATTTACACAGTCCTCCTGGTGTCAAGCAAGTCACAGTAGACTGGCCAAGGAACAGATGTTGATAGTCCTGTTAAAGTCCTGTTTATCCTATTTTACGCAAGCACAGAATATATTACTTTTAAATCCTCTGAGTGTTGCATCTCTCAACAGTGTCTCCTGCATCAGCTGTCATACACTAGACACACCATCAGCTCACACTTACATGCCTGCTAGGTAAAGTTCTTCAGATTCTGATCATTTGGACAGTATTTCTGCAGAATAAGAACCCTCCAAAAGAAAAGGACATCTTTGAAAATTTGACCTCCTCTCTCCTTTCTCCATATTTGATGGGTTATTATCTTGCTAACCAGTTCAGACAGCTAAAAGCAGCTTCAAGAGCCTATTTAAGCCTATTTACACAGTCAAACTTACATTTTACCAAGTATTTACAGGCTACTGGTTTCTAGTTTATCCAAACTCTTTGGAGATGTCAATTGGCAATAACACTTTCAAACACAGACAGCTAAAGGTTTTCCCCACAGAAAAAAAACAGTGCAAAGGATCTTCACAAGAGGAACTAACAATTCAAAGCAGATCTCACACTACACAGTAAGCAAAGCAGGCATGTAAATTCTGAAGTTATTGGTTTCTGCCCTTGGAGTACAAAGAATAAATAGCACTTATTTAAAATGTTAATAGACAGATCACAGAGTCTAAAAGATCACTGTTTCTCAAGATTTTTAAAAGGCAAAATTATGACAAGTATTCTTCTGAAACTGGTCAGATTGTAGCCACAGAAAGAAACAAACAGGAGAGAGGGGGAGGAGAAACAATGAATTCACCAGAACATCTGGTCCCCAAGTGTTGATATGCCCTGCCTACAACTTCCTACACCCACTCAAAAAGAGAAAACTTTTCATAGCTTTAGAGAAAAATCGTGAGAGACTAAGTCTTCTCTTCACCCTGTGGAATTGTATTTTTCTCAGGAGAGAAAAAAAACCAACAAATCCCCAAACCCATAATTTGTATGATCTGTCCAGAGGGCTTGGGGGCAATCTAACTCTCACTAAACAGAGTGGAGGAAGTGAGCGGGGGTGGAAGGGGAACCCAAGATGGAAACAAAAACACACTGTCCCAGAGGGGAAAAAAGCTCTAAGGAGAATTTGCTCAACCAAGACTAACACTTTATCTGCTTTTGCCTGTTATTTAAATGCTTAATCTTTTCTGAATTATTTTGCAAGCCTCCTCTCAAACTATTCATCTGTACCACACTGTGACATATTGGTTTTCAGGAATGACAGATTTTTCTGAAGCTCAGCTCCACATACATTACTGCTGCAGATGAGATTTGTCCAGAAAACATACTTAGCAAGTAAAACAACTGCATAATTTCATTTAGTCCAGTAGTATAAAATAAGAATCACTGAACTATTAAGCAATATGTAACTGCTGTACACCAATGTCTGGCATCAAAACTATCAAAAAAATCTACCAGTTTTCATTTAAAATCAGTGCATGGCTGAGCATCATGATTATAAAGACTAGACTGGGCCTTCTGAGACATGGTGTAGTTGCCCAGTTCATCACATACATCCCATGGAATATGGGGCATGTTACTTCCCATCTGCCTGCACGATGCAAAGCTTTGCAGCACTGCAGTCTAGTGCTAGCACGGGGTCACCTGCTGTGCTGCAACACCAACACCACCAAAGCAGCTCAGCACTGCACCTGGGCCCACGAGTCAGCTGTGGGCTGCCCCCAAACCAGCGACCTCTGCAATGCCTGACGCAAACGTTCTCTGTGAAAGAGCACAGCTCTTGACTCCCTCCCACGTGAACAGTTTCCCTTTCCTGCCTCAGAGCCATGGCAAACACAGATCTATTAATGCTCCTCTAGTGCTGTGACACTGCATTGACAGGCTGCATGAACCAGCAGCTGTCACATTAGAACAGCCCTCAATCCATTCATGAACATGGATGTGTTTTGCTTGCTGGGAGTAAGCACTGTTCCCCTTTCCTTTCTTCCTCCAAATACTAACATAAAGGAGAGGGGAATTTCTCACCACCTGATGCAGAAACAGCAGTATTCATTTACTGTGCATACAGATTACCAGCTGGCCCAAGCCTCCAAGTGTCAATAGTATGTGATGGTAAGATGCATGTGACACTTTCAAGTTTTGCACCTCCTATTGTTCTCTCGCCTCTCTTTATATTCACCTGTGCCCACAGACATTGTTGACTGGCCTCAGCAGGTTTTAAAATAGTACTAAGAGGGTGGCACATGGTAGGGTGGGGTGCAATTGTTTTGGTTTTGAAATCAGAACTGCTTTTTTTCCTGTGCAACTGATTTCACTTTTATCGTACCAAATCTTGCAATAAAGGGTTAAAGGTGGAAGGAAAAGAGAAGAGCAACTGTCTCTGCCCCAGAAAAACTCTGAGTTCAAGAGTCTCCTTTCAGGGAAGAAGGACCTTCTACAGGTTGCTAAAATTAAGTGATAAAAGAAAATATACTCTTAGGGCTTACTTAGGGCATCACAGAGCCTCTGGGCTATCCTGGGAAATTGAAGGAGGGAGGAAAGGAGAGCCCAGACATAAAAGGCTGTGCTTAATGACAACTGCATATTAGTGTACACACAGTGCATATGAGAAACAGAGGAAAATAATAAGGGTCTCTCCTGCATCAGAGCCAAATCACAAGACAGAATTCTAGATTCAAGATAGAAACTACAGGACAGTGGAGGTAAATAAACATACAGATACAGTGACAACTAATCCTGATTCATCAACAGAAAAACCATGCTTGCCACTTTGCAAATAGAGTCTACTACCAAGTTACGCAACTCTGGAAGACAATTTTGTGCTACTAATGTATTTCATATTACCTAATCTCCATTTTGTCCACTTCATCTACATCTTCAATGTCAAAATGGGATTTCTTGTTGTAGCTACTGGGTCTTGTAACCTAATTAAAAGGAGGAAACCGTTAGCAGCTTGATCTGATACAAAAACATTCTGATGTAACTTTTACAAAGCTTTGGAACAGCACAGTATTTTACTACCAGCAGTGACTTCAGTCCTGATACTGAAAACATTCATGCAAGTGAATAAACATGCTGACTATAAAGTGGTGGTTACGCAATCATTTCCAAGGTAAGCAGATACTCCATACTTTTTTTACAGAGAAAGACCACCTTTAATATTACTACAGTGCTTTAAGTTTACATTGACAGCAGAAAAATATCACTGAAAGGAGCACCACTTTCATAATCCATCTAGAGAAAGAAAATTAATATTTGTGTTTTAAATACAGCTTACAGCAGAGGCACTCTGCTGTCCAGAGGCACTCTGCAGAGCATGGGGAAAGAACCACAACCACCCTTAAAACATTTTGCTGTGTATCCAATTAAAATTGGGAAATTCTTCCTGTTCTGATAGACTGGAAGTCAATTTAACAGTACAAATACTAAGCAGAGCAAGAGACCCTAGCCTATGTTATACATATCAGAAAATAGAAGCTGCACAGTTCACCAACCGTATTTAAAAGACTGATTAACAAGAAAGCACAGGCAAAGAAAAAAGAACTATAGAGAATGAGCATAAAAAGTTTTTGTACAAACATTTCTTAAAATTTCTTTTCTACCATGACTGTAAAAACTCTTTGGTGGTTGTATTTTTGCGTAGTGCGTCAGAAACTTGAGAAAAAGGCTACCCCACCCAGCTGAAACCACAGCAGGAACGATCAAACACAAGGGTGTATGATCATGTGTGGCTTCAGCTCTTGGTTGCACACAGAAGCTGAACTTTACTGTATGTTTGAATATGCTTGTGGCTTAATACTCCCCACCCACAAAAACTGGCTTTTATTGTCAACTTGACTGCTTGGTTTTGTACTGTATATGAGATGCAAATAGCAATTAAGGGAGGCAATAATGATATAGTTGCCTCAAGTGGCGAGGAACCAGAAAACAACCTTTGGCAGAGGGACTTTTGTATACATGTATGTGAGAGGCAGGCAACATTTTCCAAGTGATACACAAAAACTAAAAGGTACTACTATCAGCAATGGAGAACAAATGCTCCAGACTAATGGAATCAAATACACCTGGTAAGCCCAAGAGCACAGTGGATTTAAATCTACAACTTCAGCAGTTACACTGCTGAATTTCCTCCCCCTAGCCTTGTAAACACTTCACTGTTCCTGCAAAGTATTCTACAAGCCTGCAAATGAAAGTTTCTACAACAATTGTGAAATTAATGGTGCAATTTTTAATAATGAAGCAAACTTTTAAGTCTCTTACTATCTGTAACACAGGAGTTATTCTGAAAAGCTGTAGCACAGGCATAATTTATGGCATGTTCCTTCTAAGTAAACACTTTCTCAAAAGTTTTGCTGGAATCTGCATGTGTGACATCTCTCAGACCCACATGACTACTTAGCATGCACATCAATACCAAGAGTGGAATCCCAAAAGGGATGGCTGTATGGAACTGGAGATGAGGAAGCTCCCAGTCCACAGTGCTAAAGTAGCTGACCCATAACATTGTACAAAAAAGGGGGCACGACTCTGCTAGGTTGGTCCCTTTCATCTGGGAAAGCTGGCAAGCCATTTATCAGCTGTTCAGGTTTTCTTCAGCACATGCAAATTTAAAAGCAGGTCCCCAGCACTTCCCTCTTAAATTCCTGTAAGAGGACAATTTTTCTGTAGCTGCACACACAGCTCCACACCACGCTGCAGCTGAAGCAGTGGTGAAAATGGCTCCTAACTATCAGGTGCAAGTTTCACTCACCACACCCCTTAAATAAGCCCTTCTATTTCCCAAACCAACAATAAGCTCTCTTTCATTTAGAAAACTAAATCCCTGTGACTTTTTGGTTGTAGAAAGGAAAGCACCCATTGACGGTCTTTTACAGATCAGCTTCTTCCTTGGAGGCTTGGACAATCACTGTGCTAGCAGGCTGCAGAAAACCTGATAAAGCTGTTTGAAGCAGAAAGCAACACTGCTGTCAGCAGCATGAATCTCTCAGCTCCACAGGAACTGGAGCACTTTGTTTGCATGCACCAGCCACAGGTCTGCCCACATCTCATTAGTGAATTTATTTCCCAGGCATAGCAGTTCTACTGAACCTTGTTCCTTGAAGATGTTTAGCCTGATGTCTACTAACTACTCTCAAAATGACATAAATCTATGATGCTTCTGTCTGCATTAAGGGTGTGTTTATATTCAGAGCTCTGGCTGATTCAGTCATTTCCCAAGCTCTGCTCTTACCAACACAGAATTCATTTTGCTCTGAGTTAGCAGAACAACTGAGGCATGGGCTTGAGTTCAGGTTTTGCTTTTGCTGGTACTTGACATAACTCAGGTCTGACATTAAGGCAAGCTAAGCAAGCCCCCAGCCCCTTCCCTCCCTACTCCAGCTGGAAGATGCTTTGTTTCTTTCCTTCCTCTCCCAGTGTGGCACCACTTGCCAAGTTCAGTGTTTAAATACCAAACATTCGCTGTTTCTGCAGCACAGAAGGCCAAGGAATCAGGTGACACTTTTGTGGCTTACAATCTGAATTCCCAGATTACATTCTCATTAAAAAGTTCTCCCTGACAGCCTCCTCCAGAACTGCCTATATCAAAATAAGGAAGTCCATTTTAGTTTATTTACATATAGCACCACTCTCACACCACAACTGTGCCAGAGATCACAGTTGTGGGCCAGGTGGGGGACTGAAATCCTGGGTAAACACACAGACACCTCAGTGCAGCTTCAGCACTCAGTCTCAGGGGTTCTCTGTCCCTCTAACTGTGCCCATGCAGGAACTCCAGAGTCTCAGGGAGACAGGAAGCAGACAGCAAAGCTCACTGCAAGCAGGGCAGGTATATCCTAGGATAAGATGTGCTGGGTTAGCAGAGCAAAGATCACCTTAGATAACTGGCCTACCCTCGTGGCTTCCAGCCCTTCCAGGCACTACCAATCAGAAAGTGCCCCTACCAATCAGGAAAACTTGCTAAATCTGTTCCTTGTATCCAAACACATCACATCAACAAGAGCTTGTTTCTGCTGCTATGACAGACTTTAGATTGGTCAGTATAACTATTGGCTTCCAGGCAAAGATGGTGGTTTGCAGGCGAGGGAAGACAGCAATGTCAAGAACGACGTGTGCACTTCACATTTGCAAAGTGTAACAGCACCTGTATGGCTCCTCTCTTCCCAGCTCCCCGTCCTGATGTGGCTGTGGACCAGAACTGGATTCAAGAAACCGTATTACTAGGTGCCACCCCTAGGCCAGCAACAATTTCTAATGCAAATGTGACCTGAATGATGCAAGCCATATGAGCAGAAAGGACTTTTCAATCTATGCCAACTGCCCTGTGCTACTTTAGCTTTTTTTCATCAACTCCAGAATTACAGATACTTTCTTGAGGTGTCCACTGAAACAGAACAGTCAGGCATAGACCAGGACTATGCTATCCAAGAGAAAAAGAGAATGATACACATTTTAGAAGACAAAATGAAAAGTTTCAAGAGACATCTAAATTACAAACACATGCACATATATGTATGTACACACCACAATTAGACCTACTCTCGCCAGAAAGAACCAAAATGAGGACTTTCATGTAAGTTATATTTTATCTTCACTGGACTTGTTGAAAATGTGCTGTATTAAATAAGGCTGTAGAGGTTTCATCCACTTGCAGAAAAGGCACTGCTATTGCAGCAGACTGGTAGAGAGCCAGAACAACCAGTTTAAGTGTATTTTTCCTCTGCAGTTTTCAGTATTCCTACAGAGATAACCTTCCTCTCATTGACCGGGAAAGACGGGGTGGAGCAGCTCCAAAAACACAGACTAAGAACAAAATATAATTTCTGTGTGTGCGTGGTTTGTTCAGGCTTTTTAAACTAATTTTTAAATGTGCTTTATTCAAAACTCTAGTGCAGTGAGTTGTGATTAAATGTAAAGCCCATTGCTCAGAAGTGCCCAACTTGAAGCTTTTCCTACAGAGCAGCTGAGGTGAAAGCAGGACACTGCTCCTTCAGCAGACGGCCAGTCTGAGCCTGGGCACTTCTTTCCCCTGCACCATGCTTTGAAACAGTCTTCAAAGATGACAGCTGGCACAATGCGGAGCAGGAGGCTGTGCCAACTATCCACAGTATAGTATTTCAGCTTATCACCCGCTCCTTTGAAATACCAACCTCAAAATAAAACACTTCATCAAAATGTGGATTGTTGGTCTTCTTTTTAACTTTAGTCTTTTTGGCTTCTGATCTGAATTAAGGAAACAAAATAAACAAAAAACGGGTAAGAAACAACATTAGTAAAAGTGTGATCCTAGAACAGAACCACTGAGGAGGAAATAGCCATCTACTTGATTTATCTGCTAAAGCTGGAATGCCATGTGGCTCCAGCACAGAAGGCACAGACACTTGCACACATTTAAGAGAAAGATTCAATGCATTCCTATTTCTCTAAAGTGGTGGTAATCACATTTTGTTACCCTATTTTAAACACAATTCCTCGAACCCTTATTCTATCACTCGCTTGACATAGCAGAACCTTTTATCTGTACATACTGGTAAGAATGGAGCTCTGAGCAGCAGCATTTGGAGAATAGTCTCAGTCTTGACATAACTCAAAAATTCCTCATACTCTAAAAACACAGGAGACAAAGACTAGCACAGCTATTTCTGTGATTCATATTTTATAATTCTGGTCTGAAAAACCAATCACTGCTTTTCAGTGACAATCAAAAAATCCAGAATGTTTTTTTCAGTAAGAATACTTTTATTGCTGTACTAACATCTCTCTCCCTGCAGCACCAGCAGCACTCAGTTAATATTGTGGTGAATTATTATGACTAGTGCTGAGCAGAAGTCTCTACTCCTACTGTTCTGTAGGTGCAGAATGAGGCAGACTCCTCCCAACCACTCAGCAGGCCTGACCAAACTCAGCACTGCCCATTCATCCCCTACGGGCTGTGCCATCCCCCTGTGCCTGCCTTTGAGAACAGACATTGACGGCTTGGTGCTGGGCTCAAGCCAGTCAATGCATTTCTCACAGGCCAGCCAACAGCTGTTTGATGGCTTCCAAATGTTATGGACCTATGCTTGATTTGTTCTCACTACCTACAAGAGAAAAGCTGTGTGCTGTCCTGTGTCACCAATCTTAGCCTACAGCTCTGCAGGCACAGACAGAACAGACGCAGATGGAGAGGCACATCAGCCATGTGGAAAACTGACCTACTAATCATTTCATCCCAGAATCTATCGTTCCTTTCTCATGCACCAAAGCTGCTTAGATGGCTTGTAACTGCTTATATTTACTGGACAACTCTGTATTTCCCAGAGGTCAAGTAAAGCTGGGTCTAATTCCCAGTGCTGCTCCAGACCTCCCGTGTGAATGGAATAGGCCTGTCCACCAGAATACAATATTATAATATTTTTCCATTGATAATACAGGCACAGAAAGTTTTGGTCAGGAAGTCTGATGACTCTAAGAACAAATCACACAATAAACAGCAGCATGTCTGTTGAAATTTTTATGCTTGTCTTTATATAATTGCAGCTGAATAAAGCAGCTTTCCTACTTTAAAATGAAAGGCACTGGAAAATCCAGAGAAGAGAATGATGTACAGATTAGAACATTCCACTATTCCTAGGAGAAGCTGAGAGATAAGAGAGACTAATCTCCTCCAGGACACAGGACAGATTGCCAACCCCATCTCATCAGTCACACTTGCCAATCAGCCTCTTCACCGATAAACCCAGCTGGGAGGGGACTGGGAAACAGGATGTAGAACGGGAGGCGATTAAGGCAGCACAATTATTGAGCAATTACAAAGCAGTGAATGGGAATAAGCTGCATGCTGCTTGCTGGAGATAGGGGGCAAGCCTTCTCCCCCCACCAAAACCCAGACAGGAATTGGATAAGGCGCTCTTTATTCTGAAGGGAGTACATTCTCAATAGCCACACATTATCTAGACTAGGAGGCATAGGGAAGCAGACAAAAGGTAAATTTAGACATTCAAGGGTTAGTCAATCAATCTCCTCACAGCTTCAATAATAACCATCCAGCTAGTCATTTGAAACAAGTTACAGGCTTAAAACAAAGAGTACAAGTCAAATATACAAGTCCATTAATGGAGAAAAGGCACAACACACCTAGACAAAGAAGGAGAATACAAACAGGCTCAAAGACTCCTCTGCATGCAAGGTAAATATTTGCCAACAATGCTCCTTATTTAAAGCATTTTCAATAAATTGTTGTAAAATGTTATTAATAACCCATGCTACCAAATATGATTCTTTGAGGCTACAGCAGAACTGTTTTGTTTCCAAAATGACACAGACATAGATGACTAAATAAGCAGAAAAAAACAGTGATATCCAACAGCACAGGAAATTTTTATAACAGATGGGAAAATTGAATCCCAAATTTAAACTGAAGAGAATTATGCAGAATCTCATCACTAAAACCTCATTCCAAATTTTATCCATGCTATTATGTCTGCATATATCAAATTACAGGACTGAGCCGTTGAGGGTTTTTGGCATACACATTAATTTGTCACACCTTGAAAGTGAAGACACTCTAAATATTCACATGCAAACGTGCATACTCGGCAAGATGTTGATGTATTCACATTTCTCTTCCACCCTGCCCAAAATCAGGCAATGAATTTGCTCAAATACTGGCCTCCAACTGTGAGGTGAGAAGATGCATAAATTAAGACTAACCACAAATTATATACTCTGGGATATTCAAATTATTTAGAGATTATTCAGATCTTTACATAAATCAAAACTGAAACAAGTCTCAAATTACTTACTCGAGCATAATTCAGTAGCTCATACACACAACCACCCCCAACACTTAACACATTCTAGCAGTGTCTAAATATTCCCAGCTGTCCATCAGAGAAAGGGGATTTCTAGTAGACAAAGGGAACAGAAACCATCCTTCTAAAATGGAAGCTTTTGAATGTGCAATACTTGCCTGGAGGGTCCTGCTAAGGTAACCGTGGCATAGGGATCACATTGTCCATTCACAATGGGCAGCCCTTGGCACTCCAAAACTCTAGAAAAGAAGAAAAGGAAGACCAATAAATTAATGAAATAGAAAGAGACTGGAGTTAAAATAAAAGTGAAGCATTTTATAGTTTTTTTTTTTTCATAATACTTTACACTAGGAATTGAAATGTCATTAAGCAGAAACATTTAATTTATACCTGAACTTGAGAACACATTTTGTTCTTAAATACTAACTTTAGTAAGGATCAAAAATACGTTAAATTACTGAGAAACCTTAACTCAAAGGGTCCTTATTATGCAAGCATAGCAATTTAAGGTTCATGAAGTAGAAGTGTGCTGTCAAGATGGGAGCTGTCAGCACTTTAAAATTCTGTGACAACTTATTCACCAAAATACATAACCAGAATTTATTCTGCAACAGAAATATTAAAAAACCCAGACAGATCCCAGAAGCAGTTAAGTAATTTCTCAGAATAACATTCATGAAGACCTCAGTGCGTCTGCAAAATTTGGCATGGGCTTATTTGTAAAGTTGTGCTAATTACAGACCAGGAAATAATATGACATAGCCATCCTTCTCTATGCTCAGCAGCTCTGCACTCAAGTAGTAACAGAAACATTGGAGGGACAAAATGGAACAAATTGGGGTTTGCTGCACACAATGGTGGGAAAGTCACACTTCTGTACTCTCATTTCAACATCTCTTCCAGGAAGAAAAAAAATAATAATAAGAAAAAACCCAACACAACTACCCCCAATAAAGTGAAAAAATGCTGCATGTTTCAGGAGTTAAAACCTACTGAGGAATACAGCACCAGTTGGAAACAAAGACAGACCAGCAAGTTTCCAGGACTCTCCCCCAAACAACAAGCTCTGCTTCCAGCAGGTAACCTGCTGGGCTAATGTATTTCCATTTTAACTGGAATATTTCGGCGAAGACAAACCATGGAGCTCTTTGGGCAAGTGAGTAGTACTTTCATTGCAAGGTGAAATTCTGGGTGCTATAACATCATGTGCAAAGTAATAGCCATTTTACTGTTTTCAGTGGTGGTAACTTCAATGCAAAAGAATACTAGGATGAGCAATAGAGCAAAATTCAGTAACAGATAGTGCTGCACAATTTCATCCACAACGCAAGTTATCTGGCAACATATAGTGCAGACTTTAAATACAGATTAACTACAGGCCTATTAATACTTATCCTCCATAAAGGGAGAAAAAAAAGTAGTATTCTGCATCAATACAGGAACCATTTTTGTACCAGAGAAGGTACAATCTAGATAGGTTCACACAGCACTACAGGTAGAAGAAGACTAAAGATCACACTAAGGGGCACACAATGGTAGCTGAAAAGACAAATTACATTCATAGCTGAACTGTCCTACCCATGGCCCCCAGAATGAAGCCTAGGTAGCTGTCTTCCAATACAAACAGCCCCAAATAAGGCACTGACTCAAACACTTCTCAATTGCACAGCCCTAACCTAGTCAACTCCTCCATGCTAACTCACTAACACCAGTACAAAACTATGTTCTGTTTTCTGGATATGCAGGTGGAATCATAGATCAAAACCACAGAGAAAGCTAGGAAAAGCCTGGATTGCACAGGCCATGTGCTACTTTTATTTCTGGACTTCTATTATTTCACCACAAGTTTACCATCCACAGAGACTGAATTTAGAAGCCTCCTAGCCACCTAGTTTAAGCAAATATCTGATATTGCAGAGTGCTACAACACAAACAGTGAAATTCAAGGCACAAATTCTATCCCAGCATCAGCTGGAAATACACAGTGTCAGCTTCAGGAACTCTCAACATCAAGCAACACACAAAACACATGATTTGGTTGCCTCAGTGCAATGCATATAGTGCCATTAGAGATGACTTAGTTTCTTCCACCATCCCTTGATGCTGCTCCAGAGAGGCAGGAGGTACCCATGAAACACAAATTTGACAGCTCCATATCTCTCAGAGGCCTCATAAATAGACCAGATGCCTGTTTACAAGCCATCAAATCCTACTCCAAATTAACTTAGCTTACCTTACAGAGAAAGTGTAGAATAAGCTTTTTTTGCAGATGTAATAGCACAAATACTCAGAACTGTAAGGGAAATGCCACTACTTAAATTTAGAAAGGGCAGATGTGAACAGAAAGAACATTACAGCCTTCTGACAGAGTATCTGTCAGTGCAGGAGGAAAACACAGTAAATACCAGCAGTAAGTTTTTAATGGAGAGGCAGGTGCAGCTTGATTTTCTTACAAGTGAAGGACAGACCACTTTCCCTCTTGTGGAGTTACACTAATAGGACCACATTCACTGCAGAAACACTTTTGCCACTGAGCTACAGCAGGACTACTGGTAATTCTTTTAGGATGGCAGATGTAGCTTGAACACATTCTTATTTAACAGAACAATTGTACACCAAGTGTCAGTGTCAAACCAAACTCCTGTGTCCCAGTGCCTCCTTAAAGCAGTCTGGAAGTTCCTTAAAATGACATAGTAACTCAATGGCTTTAGAGCAGTCAGCCAATTTTCTGCTGCTGATGAATAGATTCCAAGCTCTCATCCATACAGGAAGAACTATGCAAAATTAAAACAGTCAGAGCATGTGGCCAGAGAGAGTATGACTCCTGTTTCAGTAAAAGCAGCTCTTTCAAGAGTATGTGAAAATAGAAAGTGACCCTAGAGAGCATAATCTACACTTGACATACAGAGTTTGCAAATCACTACACAAACAAAACAGAAAATAAAAAAAAAAAATCACAGATGAATTAGAACGATGAAAAGTGTGAACTCATCCAAAAAAAGAATATGTATACCCTAATTGTACACATGGACAATGACAGGATCTATTCTAATATTGCCACATAGAAGAATTTAATGTTTTTCTTGTGGGTAGCCCTTTGTTATCACATCCATCATCAGCAATGGTTAAAAAGGCAAGCAGTATCACCAGCTGGTTGGAGAGAACACAGCAATACACATCATTGGGCACCTACAATTTGAATTGTGTGTGCTCTCCAGAACACATGAAGAACAACAAATGGCTTCTAACCACTCATAGCTCTCCCAGGTCAGCACTTTCCAGCTCAGAAAACAGAAGTTATCCATCCACAAACAGCTTACAAAATCATGAATGGTGTGAAGAACATTTCCTCACAAAATATGGGGCACATAATGAAATTACCAGACAGAAGGTTTAAAAATAAAAAAAATTAAGTACTTTTTCTACACAATGAAATAGCAAAAGTTATTGCTGTGGGTTGTCGTGGAGGCTGAAAGAATACGTGGATTAAAAACAGCACTACAAAAACTCATGGAGTATAGGTTTGCAGGCAGCTATTAAAGCTTAATGGTCCATAAGCCTCCTTCAGCTCAGGAAATCCCAAATTGGTGATCAGGAAGGGAGCAATCATACCACTTGAAGTATCACTCACCAGAGAGCATCAGTGCTAGGCTAGACTAGAGGGGCATTTTACACAGTAGGGTAGTTGTTCTGTTCTCTAGGGAAAAAGCAAAAACCAAAGGAAAAAAAGAAAATAATAAAACAAAATACACAGATGTTCTTGTGCAGTCATGATGACTTAAGAGTAAGATGCTTCTTTGTGTGCAGCTGGAATAAGAAAAGCGAAAAACAGCCTTGAAAGAAACAAAATGTGGGAAAACAGGAAACAGACACCACCAGACATCACAAGCCTTTCAGGTAATTTAAAAGCAGTTATTGTTTGAGAGTGTTGAAGAAATCAGGCATAAGACTGAAGACTTAGGATTTTGAGGAAGGAAGGCTGTGTTTGGAGAGACACTCATTCTGGTTCTTGTTTCTTACAAAGCATTATGAGGAGAAGCAATAAAATTCAACAATGCACAGGTCTGGTTGACTCATGTTAGAACACTCCTTAGCTACAGGATACTGTAATGTTAGGGCTGCTTTTGTTACAGTCATTTTCTTCAGTCATGAAAAAGTTGCTTAGCCAATTAATGCTCCCCTCTCCCATCCTGGTACCAAAATAGTGGCTTTAATTGGCAAGCAGGAAAAGAGCTAGAACAAAATGTCAGCTACTCAGAGACAATAAAATGGAATCTTGATTATGCCACATGGCCATCACGTTATTTAGACTGACAGTTCATATCTACATTAGATGAAAAAGAAAAAAAAATGTAATTAAGGTATGATCTTGGCAAAGGGGGGCACAGTGGGAAACAGAGAACAAAGCCAGTAAAAATAAAACGCTCTTGGTGTAGTCATCTGCAGAATTAACTTAACTTACATGTACTAGAAAAATGAAAAAAGCCTAGACAATCAAGATTATTCAAAAATTACAAGTCAACTTATCAGACCCAAGAGGAAAACAAAGAATGTCTGGTGGCTGCCAGAATCTTGTCTACCCAACTGGTAATTTCCCACCATTAGCTGTCTGGAGCCCAGCCGGGGCAGAGTGAGCCATCCCTCACAGCTTGCCTGGCTGGGCAGAACTAAGGTTAGTAGTGCTGGGTTATATGAGAAACCTCTCAATGCAGCTGCCTCCCTGTATTTTGCTTGTGGTTTATAAAATTAATAGGTTTCAAGAAACAAGGCAGTTCAGTTTTCAATGTGGTTCATGACCAAACCTTCAGAAGAGTAAATAAGCTATGGAAAATTCCCAGTGGGCAAGAGAAAACCTCAAAAACATAAACATACTATAAGCATGTCCTTGTGTCTACAGAAGCTGACAGGGTGGCAGGAGCAGAAGGTCTTGAAAAAAATAAAGAGATTTTGCAACAAAGACTAAGTAGCTCGTATCTGACAGTACAGGCATTTCCTCTGCCTCTGGGTTGCCAACTAAGCACTGTAGGCTGTAATTTCTGACACAGCCCCTACACAAGCATACTCAAAACCAGGCTTAACACAGGTGAGAACATCAGAATGATCCAAGCCCACAGGCATTCCATGCTCCTGCCCTGGAACTGCAAAAATTGTTTAGAAATTACAGGCTTTGTCATTAGTTCAAGATGCCCATGTGTCATGAGCCTCCTTGTGTGCCAGAATGGACAAGCAAAGCAAAAATAGACAAGAGAGAAACCAGAAGGGACAAAGCTGTTCTTAAAACTCGGATGTGTATTTACTGTTTTTCCAGACTAAATCACCTCCAGTCTACTGAGTCAGGCTCAGTTGTTTCCCCACTTTCATCCTGGGGTAGGGATCAACACACCATTCCCATTCTCCCTCTCAAATCAGACTGTTTTCTCACTGTGATTCCTCAAGAGAAAATAAATACATAATTTTTTTTCAATACAATTGCTTTCTATTGCTGTACCATATATTTTAATTGCTTGGTTTCTGAGCTCAGTATAGATACTTAGCAAGTTTGCTCATCTATCTTACCATTTCTCCACTTCCAGCCACTGTTTGTTCCACCTCTTTCCTTTCTTTATCTTGAAACTTCATTCCATCTCATATGCACATTTTTTTGGCCACACTCGAGTTCTGCTCTGCATCATTTTAAATACAAGAGACTTCCTCCTTGCTTGCTCTAGTGATCTAATGATTACTTGAACACTCAGTACTTTGTGAGCTAAGCCTGACCAGACAAGTACCAACTTAAAAGCAAACTTGTGGTAGATTTGTCAGAACTTTGTTGTCAACAAAACAATGCATCTTTGGCTTATGCTAAGTACTTGTTTTGTAAAGTACATTTCCCAGAGCTGGTATATGACTTACCTTCTTAACTCTTTCTAGATCTCTTGCTCCCTTTTTTTTTTTTCTTTCCGATTTTTCTTTTCTGCTGACAAGAGTCATCTTGTAACATATGTACTATCCTGAGTACTTTGTCTTCCAGGGGTAACAGAACACCTCTAAATAGTCTCTCCTTATGACTGGGCTTCTCATGGTCCATAAAATAAGGTTATTGCTTTTTAATTTCATAATGGAGCAGGCCAGCTCTTTTGCCTTGTCTGACAGCAAAGAGGTGGTGTCCTTCCTGGCAATGTTCAGTTCATTCCTGAATGTTCTTTTCATTTCGTGCAGCTTTGCACCACGAGTTGAGCTGTTTTCCCATTCCCGGTGGTTTAGGAGGAACTTGGCCTTACAGACTTTCATGTACACCTTGGCCAACCTCACAGCTGCGTGGGCACACGGTAGCTGCTCTCAGACCAGTGAACTGACTAACACCTTCCACTGCAAGCAAGAATTATTACCAGGCCTCCTTCTTATTTCCTTTATCACAGCCTTAATAAACTAGTTATAGTCACATGTTTCAGAGGGGCTTTGTCTGAATGTAATTCAGACAACATGCATTCACCATTAATAAGCAGAAAGGTGCTATGCATAGCTCAGAAATTCCCTGAATCATAAATTTTCGGAGGCCAGGAGAGTGTCTCACTGTATGACTGCTCTCACAATTCTTCATCTCCTAGACAGACTCAGAGTCAGCATCTTGGGCTGAGTCTGACCAAATGCTACACCTGTCTGTGCACCTTCAAGACAAGCCTTGCACTTCTCCATCACTTCTACAAAGTAATCTAGTGGATGTCCACTGAGGATTTAACATAAACACACAACCCTTTTTTTGTCAAGAGTCTGACCAAGTGGCCAGTTTCTTCTGGAATAAGACAAAAAGTTTTACAGTTTACTCAATCCTGGTTTTGAATTCCACTCTGCTTTCATCATCAAAAAAATCACAATTATTATGCTCCAACCCTCTCAAAATTTCTTTACCAATCTTTACTCTGACTTTAACTTGCCCCTGTCCCCAGGGAATAAGGAGGCTAAGAATGTGGAATCCACATTATGAACCAAGTCTTTGTCCTCTGGATGATCATCTGAAGCCAAAGGTTGATGCCCACTCCCAGTAAGTGAACACCAGTAAAAGATCATTTCAAAGGTCCTTAATTCCTTGACTTTTGGAAGTGATCTATTTGTACCAAAACAAGATTTCCTACTATTCTTCTCACCTGAATGTTGTTTTGTACCAGGAATAGACCAGTTTCCTCTGATAGCAGTTCTCACATCCTGGGAACTGCCTGCAATGATGTGCCCTGGTTCACCTTCGAATTATGTCACTCGCAGACACAAAATGTTACAGCACTGCGTAGTGTCTGGTGACCACTGGCCATGCCACCACGGTAGAATGAAGCAGGGAAAGGAAAGGATGGAACAATGTCCAAGTAGACAGAGTCATACTGAACAAAATACATCAATACTTGCTTCATCATCACGATTTTTTAAGATGTTTTCCCATTATGTTATTTCATCTCTCCAGAAAACCTGAAACCAGAGGCTTTATCCAATCCTCATCCACACTACTGCTCTCCAGTCTAGCCCTCCATCACTCTCACTGCCCCTCCAGGAAAACCATTCTCCTTGAGGAACTCAAGCTGTACCCTATGTTATATGGATAACATCCTCCTCCTTTTGAGTTTATTTTGGTGAACACACAAGTTCTGGCTTATAAAGTAAAAATAAACACTTGCCATCTCCTTAACATTTGACAGGATAAAGAGTTTACTGGAGCTACTTTTCCCCCTTCATGTGCCAACTCATTCTGCCACAAAGATCTATGGCACTAAATGAAATCCTGCCCCATTCAAACACACTGGCACTTCACCTGGACCAGCAATTTACTCACTGTGTATTCCCTTAGAATAAAGACTTTTACAGCATTTGAGGCATTGACTCAAATACTGATATACAAAATATGCTCAAAGGTAGTCCCATTTTGATCGACCTTAAGGCCATCAGAGCAATAGGCTGTGCAGGCAACTATTTTGGTTTTTTTTTTCCCCTTTAGACTAGGGGAAAAAAGCCTCTATGGCAAAAGCACAATAGAAACCTTGAAACTGAGATTACAGCTGCAACCCCATGTAAGCACTACCTTTTCTTCCCCATTTCCAGCTCAGCTGAACACTGTCATAGTCCAACAAATTTAAACATGTTCTTAAATCTGTGTTACCTTGAACAGATTCCTTCCCAAGCTGACCTACAACAGTTTTGTAGCCTCATGCAGCACAGATTAGCGTTTGCTCCTAAGTGGAAAGCTCTGTATGCACAGAATTTCTGTCACACACACACAGCTGTTGTTAACACAAGGCTGGCAATGGTGATTTCCTTCTGGGAGAGCAAAGGAAGAGGAATTGACTGCTAGTTTCTCAGCTCATGCAAAAGTTTCTTTCCCAGGTATTTTGCTGAAGATATTTTACAGCAAAACAGGGACAAATATTGATACAAAGCCAACAAATAACATATAGAAAGCAAGTGAAAGCTAGTGAGCACAGCCTCTACTTCCCCATTCTACCAAATCCTCCTAAAGATATTACAGTAAAACTACATCCAATGCAAAAAACCCTACTTAATTAAGTACAAGGAAGAAATACTATCAACACATATACATCCCTAAAACCAGTATTACTTGAAATAAACTAAAAAAAATTCTCATGTCCTTAAACATCTACACATTTCTTAGAAGTTTAAAAGCACCTTTTTCTGCTATTGATATGGGAACTGTCCTCCATACTACAGCTCAAAACATCCAATTTGCTTTTTCAATATCAACTCTAGAAAGACCTTTAAAAGCACATATTTACAGAGTACCATATGTACTTTGTACTGAAGAGAGCAGACTAAAAAGTGTTGCATCCATCCTGTTCTTGCAGGACAAGGAGTTAGTCTGTTAGTCGTTGAGCCAGTTTATGAACCAATTACAGCAGAGTTGCAGGCTTCCTAAAACCTTCTTCAGAAAACTCTTCAGTTATGTCAATATTTAAAAAATGGTTAAATTATCCTCTATGACAGTGCTCTCAGGCTTTAAGTAGAAGCACAAGCTCACTGAAATCTTAAACTACACTGATATAGTGACTATTCCTGGCACTGACATCATCATTTCCTTCTGCCTTGGTCTCAGACTGGCAACCCCAACTATTGAAAGGGAACAAGAACTCAACAACAGGAGAGAAAAGAGAAAGGCTAAGCAAGGAGAAGTTATTTCTAGAGATAGAAGATATTCAGAGAAGACAAAAGATGCAAATAAAAGTTAAAGCAAAGCAAAGTAGTATATAAAAATTATAAAGAAATAGCAAAACAAAAGAAGAGGTACAATCAGGAAAGGGTAAGTGTGCTTAATGATGGTACTATATTGATTCTCATAGGGACAAGTGAAGAAATTTGAATTTCATGTAGTATGGCAGGAAGATGAGGAATGGGTCAACATATCAAGGCTGTTTTAGAAGCACTCATATTAATGCAGCATGATGAGAAATGCAAAGGATTGAAGCACAAACCAGCAACAATTACAATACACAGCAAATGATTAGAGCCCAGCTAGCAGCTTTAGCTGAGCTGACTGTGGCCTGTGGCATTCCTAAATGGAAGCAATGAGATCCTGTCTGTACAGGCTGATAAGAAAAGAAAGAAGACCAAAAGGCACCATGGGAGTCAGAGGTAGAAAGGCTGTTATGGCTAAATAATGGAGCCAGACCATGACACAAACATCTCCCATGTCATTTTTATTTGCTTGGAAAGGTATATTGGTCTCAGTGTTCTATATGGGAAACATAGGTATTATGGAAAGAAAGCTGCAGTGATCTCTGACTTGAGACCAGTCCAAGTTTAAGCTGCTCCCAGGAAGGAGCTGCAGGCACAGCACAATCTCTCCCTTCAGGCAGCGCTTGCATGTCACATGTGCATGAGCACATAAGCAAACAAAACAAGCTGCATGAACATGTCCTGAGTATTCCCCTCCACCAGCCAGCAGAGGCCAGAAGCATCTACAACTGTTAGATGTTTGATACTCATATGACAGGAAGGAAGACAAAATAAATTACTGGAATAACTGACATTTATCCCTAAGAGAGTGTGATACATGGCAGAGCAAAAGTTACTAAGAAATCACCCAGAAGCTTTTGAGCCTACGGGCAGGAATCTAATTACGAAGTAAAAGATAAGGAAAAGGTTAAAAGCAGAAGCTTTAAAGAATTTAAGGCAGAGAAGGACATAAAGAACCTGCTGGGGGAAGTGGGTAGGTGTGGGTGTGTGAGAGTGGAGGTATTCACCTCTAAGAAACAAAAGAGACAAATAGAAGCAGTTCAACCTAGGGCTTTCCTACCTAGCTGGTGAGCAAGAGTTTCCTCCCAAGTGCTGACTATGATCAGGTTAAACAGATATCCCAGGCTGGCCATAGACAGCAATATTTTAAATAAAAATTTAGACATGCTGGTGAGTGACCTGAACTGACAAACACCTTGAACAACTGGGAGAACATGAAGCATAGCAGACAGGAAGAGAGCCTCTAAATCACATGCCATGACACATTTGAACCACAGGGCCCAACAACCCAGAACTCTTGGGCCAAGAGAATGCATCAGCTGAGAAGCATCTTTTGGGTGATGGGGGATGCACACAGGAAGGGAACACAAGGGAATGAGATGGTTTAATGAAAGCTGTAGCACAAATAAAATGTAAACCCAGTCAGCTTCTTCTCATTCTTACCCAATCCAAGTATAATGATTTCTCTGCTAAATAAATTCTTGAATACTCTTACTCATAGATTTTCATATCATATATTTCATTAGATATAGTAACAAATATACGTCTCTAAATTAAAGCAAAACAAAAATAGGTTGTAATTTATAAAGAAAATAAGTAATTATTTGTGGAACTAGAGAGCAATAAAAAGTGTCTTCAAACACTTCACAGAGGCTAAAATCTTCAGTAATGAGAATGCCTTGGCACACCTGAGGTAGGTGGAACCTTTCATGCTTTAAAAAACAACTTGAAACAACTCAGAACAATGCTTGATTACATTTATGTGAATAATCAGACAATCTGGGATCTTGATTAGCAATAGTTATTAAAGGGCAGTGATCTTTGCAGGGACTCACAGTACTTTCATTAAGGAATTCAAATTAAGTTGACTCATCAGCCCTGCTGAGACCTGATGGCAGTTATGTTGCCAGCTAAGTTCCAAAGTAATGCAGATACACTGAATTTGTTTTGATAAGAGGACTGGGCTAAAGTTACACAAAATGTGTCACAGTGAACATACAAATGCTCTCCAATTAGAATTCACAAAATAATATTAATAACTTGATTCTGTCAGGATTTACATATCTAAAAAGACGTCAATGTGTCTCATTGCAATTATGGACAATGCAGTAATTAAACACAGGAGGAAAAAAATAAAAAGCACACTGTATTTAACATGGAAATCAAGGCATTGTATCCTCGAAACCTGCCCTTTATTTTAAAAAAGAAATCAAACCCAAATCAGAAATAATCAATTTAAACTAGATACACCAAGCCTGTGAAAGGTGGGAAGGAGAACAACAGTGTTCTTTAGTACACCAAATAGCAACATACAGATCAGGCTTGTTAACTTGCATTTACCTAAATTTTTTACACTTTTGCATATAGAGCTATTCATAGAACAGTTTGGGTTGGAGGGACCTGAAAGATCATAAAGTTCCAACTTCCCTGCAGTGGGCAAGGATGCCTTTCACGAGGCCAAGTTGCTCAAAGCCCCATCAAAGAAGCACAATCATCATAAGGATCAGAAGGTACATTTTGTAATACACTTTCTTATGAAATTAACTGAAAAGCCTTTATCAATGTCCCTGACTTAGCAAAAGCAGAGATCAAACAGGATTCATAAACCATTTCTTTCAAAAGCAGCTGTCACAGGATGGTGACTTGTCCAGTTTGAATCATTCCTCTGGTCCTTCAAAGAGACATGCAATAGTGTTCTGTGCCTAAAGGATCAAACAGTGAATGTAATATAGAAATTCCATCAAGGATGTTTTGTGGCCATTCTTTAGCAATACCAAAGCAAGTAGGTTCTGCAGACAAAATCTTCCATTAGCAGTGAAACCTCCTGAATAAAGCATCATCCTCTGCAATGCTACAACTGTAAAGCACCAGACCCTTAAGACTCTCCACAATTTTTAAGCTGGGAAAATACCTAGTACTCAGTAGTAGGACTGCCTACTACTGAGTCATCATGGAGCAAAACCCAGAAGGTACCTGGAGAGGAAGCCACAGAAAGGCTCCTAAAGGAAGACAAAATCCCTTTGACCTGTTTGATGGGAAAAACCACCAGTTGCGACTACCTGCACAACAAAAGGACATCCAAACGGTAAACCTGGCAGCCTCTACCAGGAGCAAAGCATTACACAAATTGTAAACAACTTCCCCTGGCACACTGGCCCATTTGACTTTCCCTCTGAAAGGTCAGTCATGTCATAGGTTTAGCTAAAATCTGTGATATCCCATCCAAAGAAGAATGTGCTTCACCAAGAGGTGGTTACACCATTGTTTATATAGCACTAAGTCTCTGGAGATGAAAAGCAATGCAAAATGCTCTTTAATAAAGTTTTTAGTGGCTTGTCACTTCATCTTATGGAAAAACAAGATGCAAATTAGGGCAGTCAGATAGGCATGTTGGTATAAGCAGCTGTAATTAGTACCCCACATCAGCTTTTTAAAATCCCAGTTATTGCAGAAAGAGTTTACTGGTGTTATGTTTATCCTTATAGTTTGGGATGAAAAGGGATCTTCAGGATCACATAGTCTGGCCTCTTTTGAGACCGTGATAAAAGCTTACACCTAGTAAATTTGTACAAGTTCATGATGCTTACTTCATCTTGAGAGCACATTTCTGAAGACCAATTGAGGCTTAACTCAAAGGAATCACAACTATTAAAATATCCTCACTATGTTCCACATGAAATTGCTGATTAATGGTCATGAGAAAATACGAACAAACCCCAACAAACAAACACAGAAACAAACCAACTCCGCACCCCTAATGGTTTTACTACTTGTTTACCACTAGTCTTGAGCTTCCAAACATTGGTTATCACTTACAGTAGGAATAAGTAACCACACACTCAGAAGGACTCTCTTCTAAATTATGTGCATACTGAGATTTCACAGAATCAGCTAGGTTGAAAAAGACCTCTCACATCATCAAGTCCAACTTATCACCTAACACTACCATGTGAACAGACCACAGCACTCAGTGCCACATCCAGTCTTTACTTAAACATGTCCAGGGATGGCGACTTCACCACCTCCTTAGATAGCCTTTTCCAATGCCCAATCACCCTTTCTGTGAAGAATTTCTTCCTTATGTCCTGCCTAATCCTACCCTGGCACAGCTTAAGGCAATGTCCTCTTGTCCTGTCACTTGCTGGCTGGGAGAAGAGGCCAACCCCCACCTGGTTACAGCCTCCCTTCAGGTGGTTGTAGACAGTGAGAAGGTCCCCCCTGAGCCTCTTCCTCTCCAGACTAAACAATCCCAGTTCCCTCAGCCACTCCTCACAGGACATGCACTCCAGAGACCCTTTATCAGCTTTGTTGCCCTTCTCTAGGAGGGCTCTAGGAAGAGCACCTCAAGGCTCTTCCTAACCTGAGGAGCTCAGAACTGGACAGAGTGCTCAAGGTGCAGCCTGTATCGTTGGATACAGCCCATCAATCCAGCCTGTCCAGGTCCCTCTGCAGATCCCTCCTACCCTCCACCAGATCAACATTCCCCCCATTTTGCTGTCATCAAAGACTTTCTTGCATAAATCCAGCAGTGAATCACTGTAAGACACATTTACCAGCTCTTCTGTTTTCCCTGTAGCTCTGCCATGAACACTTCTGAGTTTAACAGCATGCTTTTTAGCCTGGTCTCCTAAAGGTAGAAGCTTAGGAGAAAATGCTTTCTGTCTATACTTGTCAATCAATCTCCCGCTGACGGGTTTTTTAATCAGTTGCTGTCTTCCACAAAATTTGAGTAAGTGGCAGAGATTTCAAAAGATACTTCAGCTATACTAATTTTACTAAACATAATGGCTATGCAGAGAAGAAAGCACCCCTGGACGTCCCTAGGAAGGAAAGGGCTGCACACAGCAGTTCTCAGCAGCTTCTGACTGAAGAGCACATAAATAGTGAGAGACATCTGTCACACTCTGCTGCCTTTTACAAACATGATGTTTGGGCTGATGGGGCATGAAACTGGACAATACAGCAGTGACTGTCAAACAACAAAAAGGGTAAAACCATTCACATCTGCAGTTGTACACAGTCTAGCTGAATTGTTGCCTCTGTTTGAAGCTTGTATGAAATTATTACAAAATCATCAGCCTGGGAGGAGGTTATCAGTAAGTTAAAAATAATTGCAGACATTACTGCCTCCAAAAGCACAGACTCCTCACCAATTTCTGTGCTTACTGCAGTTTCTTCCAGAGTATTTTCCTTTTCTCTTAGTATTTAAGAGAACAAAATGATTAGAGGAACTAGCAACCTACCTTGTAGGACAGAAAGAAGTGGGACAGCAAAAATGACAGGTCTCAAAGTTCTACTGAATTAAAAACGGGTTTTGTAAGATTTTTAATCTGACTCACAAGTGGTTTTTATGTTACAATTACATACTTGGCAAAATACATTAAATTTTTCACAATCGACTCTTACTGAAATTTCAAAAAAATGCCATCAAAGTCAAACGTTTACACCAAGACAGATATGTGGGGGACAAAGTTGAAACTAGGTGATGTTAGCACTGTGGATTCTGGAAACTAATTGCATTCTTAGTACAATAATGTACCCAGAAGCATCAACATGATTCCAGATGGAGTAGGGCAAGAGATACTTTCTCATTATTGCCACATCCACTGTATGACTTTTTGCAATAACTTCCTCTCAACAAACCCCTCTGTGAACAATAAAGTTAATGACAAGTGTTTCCTAGGTATTGTGTACCATGTTTCTACTCTCCTTATAGTTGAAAAAAAAACAACAACAACAACAAAAAAAGCCAAGAAAAAAAAATTGTCCAACCTCAACACTTGAGGCCCTGCAACTTCCTCTTTACCCTCCAGCTTCTGCTATTTCTATCCTACCTTGATGTGTGTCCCCAGTTCCATTCTGTTACCTAAATATCATGTTATCAAGTGTTGCTCTTGGAGCAACAGATAAAAGGTTTGCAGAGACAACTGTGATTTGTGCCTCATCACATTGCTCCTTTAAAAACTTCTCCAGCATTGGTTTTGGATGATGCCTGCCACAGAAGCTGTAGAAATCCCAAGAGTCATTCAGAAAAAAACAGGGTACAAGTTCACCCTTGCTAAATACCATGTACTCCAAACAACCTTTTGATATAGGTTGCATTGCAAGACAGCTAGCTGGTTTTTCTAGGGCCCTACCTCAAATGTAATTGAACTCCTCCATCGTTAAAGGACATCAGTGAAGTAAAAACTGCAGACATTTGGGGCACTGACAGCCTGCCGAAGCAATTCACAGTTCTCCAAATCCATGCACCTTTTACAAACATGGATACTACAAGAATGCTCCCCAATGTCCCGGGAGCACCCTAACACTGTGACCTCAAGCAAATTTAGAAATGAAATCATTTATCATAGGGATTTATGCTTGAATAATTTGCCTCCATTTATAATTCCAGTCTGCATCTACTCTGTGTAAAACAGGAAGTACCATCATATATTTACTCAACAGTGTTTACAGCCGAAACAGAATGGCTTAAAATTCACATTGGAGTCTTTAATTACAAGCCAAGTTTTATACCCATTCCAGAGAGTCATGTGATGACAACCCAATCTCAAAATGGTGAGCACTTCAAAGCATGTTCTGCTGGAGGAGAGTCTAATTGAAGTTGCTGTTGATTGGGATTACAGATAAAATGACACTTGAATGTGATTTGCATAACGAATTTCATGAACAGAGGAGAAGCACTGAAGAAACACGGAATACAAAAACAAAGAAGCATGAAACAAACTTCATCTAGTGAGAAACACAGCAGTAGCAGAAGACAGTATTTCTATATATCAGAGGTTTAATTGAGAACAATTGAAACTTTATTTGGGCTACAAAATAGTCAACAGAGGCTAAGGTGGGGATGGAGAAGCACAGCAGAGACAGTGTACACTCAGTGTTAAGAGTGCTGGGAGGAAAGAAGACAAACTGATGCACTATGGTAAAGTCTTATAAAGATACATATCTGTTCCCCTCTGTACTCCCAAAACCCACAGCACTGCAAAACTTCATGATAAAAGTACCAGATACTATGTGATTTAACCTCTGAGCACATTCCCCCCATCAGTTTGTTATGAAACCCATACAAGATTAAAAGCATGATCAAGCTGCAATCCTGCAGGAAAAGGCACAGCTTGATGCAGGGCTTGCTCTCCAGAGAAAGGAGATTGTAACACATTTAATGGATGCATGAATTTATTCAAAATGAAGCCGTGAAACCACTTTATGCCTTCATTAGCATTCCTTCCCAGGAGCAAACAGTTGAAATTTTTCAAAATACTGTGAGAATTCACCTCATTGATGCATACATGAAACTGGCCCTCTTGTAGTTAGCAATATCTTTTTTTCCCCAAATTGACGCGGGTCGTATTTTAGGCAGGAAAATAAGCTTCATTTGACCCTGAAGTGAGTTCAAAGCTGGCTGCATGTCTCTGCAGTGGAATGGAAACTTCTCTAAAGCAACACAAATGTACGTTCTCTATACTGAAAGCAGCAAAGCCAAGAGGGCTGGGTGGCTCATGGACCCGTTCATTTGAACTGCTAAGTATCCAGAGAGCTGTAACATCACAGGAAAAGCAGCCACTGCCAGCTCTGGCCTCAGGCTACCTCCACACTCAAGAGGAGTTGCAGCCCTGCACCACACCAACGTTACCACTAAGAGCCTGAGACTGAGCACTACTGCCTCACAGAGCAACAAAACATTGCCTCCATGAAGAAAGACCTCCTGGTTCCTGCTGACACTTTGGCAGAACACCAGCTCCAATTTGGAAAACGAAAATACTGTATATGGCACACCATACTCAAAAGAGGAACAAACTCTGCTCTACACCCCTGACAAGTGACTAGACTTCACCACCACCTATTAAAGAAACCCAGATCACTATGAGAGATTAAAGAAATTTCATCAAGATAATGAGTCCAAGTGTTTCCTGCATTAAACTGAATTCAGAATAAACAAACAAAACCCTCTCAACAAAACAGGAGAGAAAAGTATTATCTAGAACTTCACTGGTCACTCTGTCTGCACTCCTGCTTTCTGCTTGTTACAGCGTCAGAGAGGACCACAACAGAAAGTCAATAAAATCTGGTCTTCAGCATCAATAGGTAAATACAGCCATGCATTTCCAAGCTTTCTGTTTAATCCAAGAGATCCTTTAGACAAACTCTTTACCTATTGCTGGTATTTGATTAAGATAGTTATGTACTAGGAAATAAACCAGCTCCAATATAAATGAGGAAAGCAGGAAACAAGCTAGTTAGTAAAGGGAAATTCTCAGATGACTCAAAGATGATACCTATATATTTACACAAATGCATTTAAGCATATTCCATGGCTGAAGGGCAGCTACACTCGCATAGTTTTCCAAGGTGCCTCCAAATGCACAGGTGGAAACAGCAAACCTGCACCAGACAAGATGGAATCATGTTTTCTTCTTATGCTTTAGATTAGGATCCGGATGCTGATCCAAAACCAGGAATGCCATTATCTCAGCCCTTCCAACCAGACTTGATATCACTTTGCCCTTCATGAGTTGTGACAAAAAAAAAAAAAAGCTAAATCTCTGAAATTTTCAAAATGAAGCATCATTTACCTTAACCTTAGAAACATCATATTGCATAAGAGACTTTAAAATAGCTACATAAAGTCAATCTGATTTGGGGCAGTGATTGTCAACCAGTGAGCAGCAATGCTCATGGACAAGGAAATTTGGATCTATAATGTGAGCAATCAGAGAGGAAGGTCAGATGCTGCCCACTGCACGCTCTGTGCTCTATTCACACAGCAGGGAAGGCTAGGGAACCAGCACCAAGTCCCAGGACTCCCACCCCTTCGCAGAGACCTTCTGCTTTAACCACACCTGACAAATGAAACCTTCTTCCTTAGCCCCCTCTACCTCTTCAGAAGGCTTTTAAAGCCCACAGATCAGTCACTGTTCTTTCAATAATCCCTGAAGTGTTTCTCTTAGGGATGTCATACCTACTTATTGTCTCCTTTCCTGCTTGCTCTTGTAAACTGCCCATTCAGCTTTGTTCCACATGGTCGGAACACATCTTGTAGAGCCCTCAAGAGAGTTGCAGAGCACTTAATTCATAAATTAATGCAGAACAGCCACGTCTTCCATACCAGAGCTACAAAAGCTTCACTTACCAAATAAAATTTCAGCATTGATAATGTATTTGTAGACTTATGAATTGTTTACTGGAAAACTGTGTTACTACATATGAAAGACAGCAGTGCCCTCTGAAGCACATGTTGTTATTTAGCTATATAGATTTACTGGGTGGGAGAATAAAAGAAGCAGAGGGGAGGAGGGGTGAGCTCTCCAAAGCAGATGTTTCCAAGCTTTTTTAAAACTAAGAGACAAGACATAAGACAACACTTGAAGGAGCAGCTGGGGACACTGAATAAATACAGATACTTAAATGTGACTAATTACATACACATGCTGGAATTCTCAAAGGATGATCAGGGAGCCAGGCTCCCAGCTCACTCTGACTTTCAACAGGAGTTCAGTGGCCTGTTCCTCCAGGCATGCTGCAAGATGTCATCTTGCTAAATACAGAACACTGCCTCTAAATGTTGCCTCTAGTAGCTTAACCACAGCAAAGCCTACAGATTGCTACAAAGCTATCTACAGGAGCCCTCCTCTTTATTAAATAAATACAAATGCATGTATCTGCTGTTTCGTTGCCTGTGTGGCTCTGACAGATGAGACAAAATTGTCTGGACAGCCTAGAGGCCTTGAAGCCTTTGGGGAACCACCTTTTGTGCTAAACACAAATATGTTGCCCAAAAACTGCTCTAACAATGGTGGGGAAGGTTTACAAAAGGTCTAGGGATCCTTTCCAAGTACTTTGGTTGTAAAGCAGGAAAAGTTTCTGTATATGGAAAGTGGTGACTCAAAAAAAATGTAGGGAGAAGTACATACCATTGATTTTCAGCTGTATTAATGTGGCTAGACACACACTGTTCATAACTTAGCTCAAACACTTCCACTCAGTATGGCTGCAGAAAGACAATCTTTCCCTGGTCATTTTCCTTTCTCTGCATTACAGAAAAAGAAAAGTGCAGTTTCTAGGAGATACAGGATTAAGGCTTGTTTCAGCTTAAAAAGCACGAGGGGAAAAAAATAAAATACAACATTGTTCAAGCAGTTGCCAGAAGCTGTGTGTCAGCACAAAGAGGTATGTGTGGACACAAGCACAGGAAGCATGGGAAACTCTTGACCACTTCTTTCCATGGCCTATCTTAAAAATGCTCATAAAATTACAGGTAGATTTCTGGCAACAGAAAATACAGGTAGATTTCTGGTGACAAACAGGAGACAGCCTTCACTTCACAGCCAGTGGAAGGTGAGGCCAGATGTTGACAGTCACAACAAGCAGTGGCTGACTGTGCAGAGGGCCAGGAAGGCTGTGGCTGTATAAAGTGTGGAGGAACACGGTGCAAGATCTTTTGCAAGTGAAAGACAGAAAGGAGAGAAGCAAGACCTACTGAGTAAAACCTTCTTTTTCCCAGCACTCAAGGTGACTCACTATATGGCACAACAGTCTTTAGTACAAATGCAGCTACAGGAAGGTACCACCACCAAGTCCCTGCACTTAGTTTTTTATCTGACGGACTTGGGCAAGGGTCTGTGGTCAGCAGGCTGCGTGAGCTGGTCTGCTCTCTCTGTATGGTGGGAACATACACATCAAGAGCCTGCATCCCAAGTCCTGTAACTGGGATACAGGAGACTTATGGGACCAGTCACAAGGACCACCAGGTCCTTGCACCAGGTCCAACAGTGGGACCCCACAGGTAGCAAACTCTTCCCAGAAGGAACATGCAAAGAGAGTTGTGGTTCTTACAGAGTATGACAGAAGAAGTTGCTGGGGGACACAAGCAGTGTGAGTGTGGTACCTACATCTGTAACATCAATGTAACTTTTGAATCCACTAATGCTTCTCCTTTTAATCTCTTTTGCAGGGATTCAGTCTGGGAGATTGTGCTGCAGCAGCTGGCTGAGACAATGGCCTCTGATGAAGCACAACAGCTTAGTGGTTTAAGACTAAATGAAAGTACTGAGTGCTTCCTAAGGAGAAGCTATTAGGTAACAGTTTTTGAACTGAATTTTTTGTTTCCTCTTCAGGGGCTAAGAAAGCACACTTGTCTTTTGCATTTTTAAATAATCTACTACTTAATGTTCAAGAGCTCAGCACTTAAATATTTTAATTTGCCCTTCCATTCAGATGAATTTTTCCATCCATTCATCCAGCTGACTGTTCACAGCATGCTCCACAAGACTCCAGGCTGGCTCAGCCCCAGCTGCTTTCCAGGCTTTCTGGAATGCAGAGGTGGCAGCAATGGGAACAGGCTCAGAGGGCACACTGATAAAGACCTACAGGTAAGCTCATATCTTCTGGAGAGGTAAAAAAGTTTCCAAATTGGGCCGTCTTCATTTAGCCTACATATGTGGTCTTTGAAAACAAGCATGACTCTAGGGCTTAAAAAAGCAAGTGTCTCTAAGGTATGTTTAAACATCTGCCCACTGGATGCAGCTTTTGTTCTCCCTGAGAACATGAACTGTTCAACCAGTTATATATATGAAGTAATTTCCAGGGTTTTATTTATCTTTGTACTAAATGCTTCATTTAAAAAAACATAAATATGTATTTTTTAAAACAAAGTCAAAGAAGTTCACAAGACAAGCATTAGATTCATCAGAACAAGTCCGTTTTTGAGATGAAGTGATTCGAGATCCTCACTCATATTTTTACAGCCTTGTCTTATTTGCTTACTGTAACATCCACAAGATATTCACAAGAAAATAATTTATTTTCACAGTACTCAATTGGAAGCTGCACTTCCCTGAAACACTTAGTCTCTGCTTTTCACTCATGACCTACCTCTAACAAAGGTTCTGCTTCTCCTGCCTTTTGCTGCTTTCCTCACTGGCAAATTTCAGCTACATAGACATTTAGCTGAGCATTGCTTAATTACCACACTCTTTTCTTACATGCTGAAGCACTAGAACCAAGATGTCTATGAACAAATCTGAAAGATATTTCAGATCAAGTGGAAAAATGTTAAGAGCTGCAGATTGCTGTAGACCTTCCTGAAGCAAGCAGTGTGGCATGAAGAAAATTTAAAGTAATTTCTTTCCCCTCCATGTAATCATTCCCTTTCATCATTCCCTTCTTTTTCACAACTAAGACACACTGCCATGAAAATCTGCATCAACAGAACTACATGCTCTAGAAATATTCTTCTTTCCCATTTTTTTTATTTGAACTGCTAAGCTCTACTGTCACTTACAACTCAAATAACAAATAAATGTGGAAACTAAACAAAGCCAGAGTGTCCAGATTAGATACTGAAGAGAAGGTGGCAATGAGAAAAGACAGCTTCAGCAGACAAAAGCTTGCTTGAGCTCTGATTCTCAAATTTTGTTTCTAAGACACCTGGGCTCATTATGATTCAGTGGTTAAAACCTCATGATTTTTCTACACATTGCGGCTAATACACTGAACAATACCTAGCAAATCATGGTTATAGAATGCCTCACAAACACTTCTCTGCATTGTAGAAAGTTAATGAAATAGTCTTCAAAATCAAGGATATAAGCAAAAAATTGAGTAAGTATTTAAAAGCTGCCTGGCCAAATGAATAGATAGCCAGAAAATCACACTGCTGAAGTATTTGTCATTGTCTTACTGCTATTCATGAAGCAAGAAGCTACACACATTACATACTAAGAAGGACCTTTCCAGACATCTATTTCTAGCCTTTCAGGAAGTTCACTGAAAAATGCATCGGTACTGTAATGTTACCAGGTCCCACTTAACTGAAGACAAAACCTTTGAAAGACAGCTGGCTGTGGTATGGCAAATTCTCTCAGAGTAAAACAAATAGAGGCAAACACTCTGAAGGTGCTTCAGTACACCACCTGATTATTCAAAACAGATGAGAGCAGAAGGGTATTTCAGTTAATCTGTGTTTGCAGAGTCACAGACATCACAGGATCTCAACCCACAATTAGGGTTCAAAGGATATGGACAGAAGGCTCTGTAGCTGTATCACATCTAAGGAGTGCAGTACACACTTTCAAAAAGGCCAAAGCAAAAAAACCCCTCTATGTGGTAAACAGGACAACTTGCTCCTTTTCCCTCTCTATGCACACTATCCTCCAGGCTTGTTTCAAGAACAGTCCAAGCTCAGTGATAAATCCACTGTCCTGTATGTCCCACACATATACACCCTCTCTGACAAAGACATTGCCTTTCCCCACCTTCTATTTCCCCCTGTCCCACAAAGCCTGAGGACCAGTAGCAATACAAACAGCAGTTAAACAAAAGATGCCAGCCTAGGAATTCATAGATACAGGTTGGAGCTCTGGTTTCTCAAAATGCATGTGACCACCATCACTTGGTCATATTCAAATTGTGCAATGGAAAATGACATAGTGAGAGTCCTCAGGCAGCAGCTAGAGGAAGGCTGGGCCCTCCAAGTGATGCACAACTATTCTGACACAGCAGATTTTGTTCTCGAAGAGGGACAACTGTGTTCCAGCACCACTGTGCCCTGGTTAGCAAGTTCACTGGAGCTCAGAGCCCACACAGCAACTTGCAGCAGACTGTCCCCTGATATTGGCTCTGCCTCATCACAGCAGACTGCAGGGAGAAAGGGTTTGAATGTACCTGCTGCAGAGCTCTGCTAGGACCTGCATGGCCAGAGGGGATACGCACAGGCAGGCAGGACCACTTACCCCAGCACATCCTCACATCTACAGTGGGTCTACAGTGATGGAGGTCACCATATGGGTCACCTGCATTTGTGATGCAAAGGCTACAAGGACAAAGCCTCAGCAAAGGCAGCAACAAAATGATATTAAAAATACTGGGCTGAAAATCAGCGTGGCCAGAACTTTCCTAGCAGAGCATTTATCATATTGACATGTCTGCCAAACAGCTAGAAGTGTATGATGCCAGCAGGCCGACTTTGGCAGCTCTTCTGCCAGAGGACACAAAGCATTCCTCAGAGAAGCCAATCAGCTCTGCCACTATTTCTGAGGTAACTTGAAAGGCTTTGGTGTGGCCAGAGATGGTCTTCCAGACTCCTCCTCAGATACAGCGAAATCTTTAGTGCCATTTGAATCCTGTGGCATCTCTGTTTCAACTTGAATGATACTGAATGGCTGATTCTGAGGGTGCCTTAGTAAATGATGGCAAATTTTTGTTTTAAGTCAGCTCTGTAACTCTCTCACCACACAAGTTGTGCTACAAATTTACTTAGCTGCTAAGATTCCTAATGCAAATTAGAACGACATTAATATTACTCTTTGATGTCTTTTTAGTATTTATGCCATGACTAAATTGGATAACGGATTTATTAACATTTAAGACTATTAGGAAGAAAATTACATAGATTATGTGGAGAGAAGGAGAAGGAAAATGAAAAAAAATCTCACACCCCATAAATTCACAAGGATATTTCTGATTAAGAACATTCAATGTCCAAATAAATGTGTTGATTGCTCCAACTATTTTTAAATTAAGCGCTGCACGCCGTGTTTGTCATAACTTCACAGCTACATTTCAAGTCCTACCGTGTTGCGAGCTTATGGCAGACAACACCAGTGTCTGTGATGACTTCACTCAGTCTCAGCTCCAGGTGGACCTTCCCCTGAAACACACCAAAAACACCACAGGAAAAGTTAGTTTTATGCATAGGCAGTCACACCATCCCAACTTCAACCAAAGCAAGCCAGTTTGTGCAAGCAATTCCAGGAGAAGTCTAAAGATTAAATAACAGCTGTATAGCTCAGGTCTTTCAACTGCCAGAGGATCCAGACTAGTAGTCATTCAACTACATTTGGATGCATAATTTCCACCATTAAGTTATCTCTGTATGTTGTACTAATTGAAGGATATGGAGTGCCCACAGTCTGACACAGAAATGTTGTGTTGAAGTTGTAATTAGTGTTTTAAATATTAAGCAGGTATCTGCAAGACTGTAGTTAAAAATGACATCACAGAAGTGTGCTATAAATTAACACCTACACGTTTTAAACATTATAAAAATAAAATCTATTAAGCAATATAAATTGTAAGACGTATCAATATATCAAACAGCTATTAAAATAACACAAAAATGTTTAATCATATTGCTAGCATTCACAGCATCTATAGTTACAGTCTTCAACTCCTTACCATCACATCAGTTATTATGACTTGGGCCATGGTGTTATCCCTCAATATGCTAAGAAAATAAAGACAAACATGACAAATAAAGACAAAACTGCATTCCTTTGATTAACAACATTATATTTCAAAATGTGAATAGCCACTCCCACTGACAAAAACTCGGAATAATTTTTACAGTGTATACAGTAATGCAAAACACATTTTTTAATTGACCAAATCTATCATGGAAGCAGTGCCAAGTCATCTTCTGCAAATTATCACTGCCCAAGTTGAGCCTTTCATTTTCATTACTCTCCCCTCCACCCTTTGTACTAAAGGATGCTAAAATCCACCCAGGTAATTCATCACAACTCTAACGTGGGTATCTTTACCTCAAGTAACACAAAATTCTTTTGCCACCCCTTTTATAAGATCTCCCAGATTCAACCTTTGCTCTTTTTGCACAGGACCAAAACTCTTGCCAGTGACCTTCCCTATCTCTTGTTACTAATTACTACAACCTCCTGCTTTATGGGGATGTCTGTCCTGGGCAACAGAGGAGAGGGAAAATGAAACCCTGGCCTCAAGTTGCACCTATGCCGCTAAGATTCCCTTTCCTTACAGCAGATTTGTCCGGACAAAAGCTGGTAAAGGTAGTCCAAAGCACAGCAAGGAGTGCAGCACTAATTAAGGAGCATGGACAGAGAAGTTCAGTCCAAGGTCATTCCCTGGTCCTCTCACATTAAGAAGCACAAACACTGGACTCAGTGCCTGAATATTTGTCCTGAAGGCACCTATAAGGCATTCTGTTTCTTACTGCTACAGTCATTCTCTCCCCTTCCTAGTATATATCCCTTATTCAGTACCATTCTTTCTGCACCACCTTGAATGCACACTTCATGCTTTCACTCCCCAGACCCTTATTATCTACTTATACCTTCAGTATTCTGAGTCAGTAACACTTTATCCTGTCTGAGGGCTGGAGCACAGACCCCTCACATTCACATGGCAGATGATACTGGTGTTCATTTACAAAAGAAGGAAGGCAACCTCTCCAACTGAAGACAAGCTCTTCAAGCTGTATAAAGTTGCAGAGGCACCACAGCTGGCATTTTGAACAGGGAAGAACCCAAATTACTCTGTGAGTTTCAAACAAGGCTTCTGCCATGTGTCTTTTGCACGATTTTAAACAAAATAATGAAACTACCACCACTCCCAACGCAAAAGGCAAATGTTTCATTCATCTGCCACTCCTGATTTGTGTTTCAGTGACACAGGTATTCTCCTTCACCCTGTCAAATGTGTACCAAAGTCAGCACATCTCATTGGCTTCCAAACTGAAGCCTCTCCTCATGCACAGGAGCAGGACTTCTGTGCACAAATGCATAAAGCCACTTTTACTCCTAGTTCTTAAAGACTTGGTACCACTGCAATGCCCACTGCAGTTGTACATGACAAGGGCTGGGCACATAATCAGCTAAGAGTTCTTCTCAAGCATAGCAGCATTATTGCTTTTGTTTTGCTATGTTTTCCTTACTCCTCAATGTTCTTTCTCCCCAATGGCTGCAAATTCTATTACAGGATCTAAACCATTAGTCTCTGGAGAATAAATTTGTATTTTGAACCTGTAAAGCCCGCTACTGCTATCTTTGTTGATATCCTGCTAAATACCAGAGAAATCAACATTAATACATTAATACAAGTTTTGAAGAAATTAAGAGACAAGAATAGAGATTTTGCAGCTTCAGAGAAAATACCCCTTGTAGAAAAATACCAAGGCACACAAATGTTTTTATAGAAATATTTCTGCTGGCCTTAAACAAAAGTGAGACTGACCCTTCTCAGGAAAGAATGCTTCAAGGCACTTATATGAGCCTGAGAGCAAACCTGAAGTGGCCATTGGCTCAATCTCACACTGACTGAATAAAATGGAAGCTCCTCATTTCAGAAATTAGGTTAAAAAAAGATTTTTAGAAATCAGTATTTCACATATTTGCCTAGCTACATTAAGCATAAAATTACTGTATGTGTGTGCATAGAGTGCTGCCTCTTCTGGGCTAAAAGCCATTTTTTTTTCTTGTAGCTTTCATCTTTCTCTTGTGAAAGCTTTGAAAATGGTCAGCTGCTCAAAAAAGGACTCCAAGCTTCCTACAGCAAAACAGAGGTCATGGGATCACTGGGACCAGCAGCCTACAACTATTCCCAAAACACCCTCCAGTGTTTTACTTCAAGTTAAAAACTCAAATACCCTGAAATAAGGCTACAGCAACATGCTTTCAGGCTTAATTTACAGAAAACGTTACTCTTACATAAACAAAATGCTTTTTCCCCAAAACAATTATACCATTATGCAAAACATAGTGGATCATCTGAATAAATTCACTCCCAAGAAATGACATTACTTGGGTTTACAAAATATCAAATAATTCATTTTGCAAAGGGAAGACAGAAAACTGCAATAAATCAGTATCATAAGATCAAAAGTTAATCTAATCAACAAGAAGGTCAACCTATAACGGATTAAATGTACCACAGAAACAGAGAACTGTCACGTTTTTTGACTGACAGTTTGTAAGAAAGAAGTTTATATTTTTATTATTAAAAGAACTACTGTTATAATAACTAGAGTCTTCTGTTGTAGTAGGTCTGCAGAGTTTACAAGCAGGAAAGATTAAAAAATGCAACAGAACAGAAAAAAAATTCATTTTACCCAAAGCTGAAACAGTGGCTTCATCCTGGCCAGAGAGAATCCCTCCTTTGGAGCCAGTCAGCTCAGTCCTGCATTATTATGAGGCTATAAGGCTTTTTTTCCCTTTAGCAGAGCAAAAAAAAACCTGAGAAAAAATCTGGAGGTTTGATAATTCTGAAGTAGAATGTATTAATTACTCAAAACATGTCCATTAACAAATATATTTCAGGGTGTTCCTAGAAGCAGCTATGCTTATTAGCATAGCTAATACCCTTCTCCTTTGGAAGGGTAGGAGCCCTTTTCAAGGAACAAGCAGAAGGAATGCCAATCCAGCTGCTGAATGCTTCATTTTCCATCAGCTCTGGCTGACATGGAGGGTGAGTTCACAGGTTGCACCTTCTTCCTCAACACATCTAACACCACATAACAGGGCCAGCCAGCTCCTAGCTTGCAGTTATTGATTAAAGAAGCCATTGGATGACTGAATTTCTTTTAGGGAAGCAGACAGTATTCAAAAGGAAACCAGTAACAAAAAAAAAAAAAAACAACTTTTGAAAGGCCCACTGAGGAAAACACAAATTATACTATGCTTGTTAAATAGAACCTTTACTACACGCTCCGTTATCTGAAAACTTAACTGAAACTGATTGCAAGTAGGCAAAGAAAAGAAAAAGCAGACAAAGTCCTGGTTTTATAGATACAGGAAAAGTCTGTCTCCAACCACCTCCTTTCTGCCTGGAATGCAGCTGTGAGTCACTGTGGATTGAAACACCAGAAAACAGTTATAAAGCAAATAAAAGTACACAAATCCTACCTAACTGTATCATGTTTCCAGCAGTTGCAAATTTGTGGTTTAATTTAACCACAGTATTTTGAAGGAAAAGAAAATGTGTAACCACAGATTTTCCTAAAGTTACTGTTATGACAAACTCCTGCCATCCTGACATAAAGCAGATTTAGCATCTTGAACAAGGCCTCTGAGGCAGTGTTTGCAAGGTCACCAGGACACCACTGGGAGCTGTGTCAGAGTGCAGTTAAGTGCACACATTTTGACCTGGAATCTGATGCATCCCACATGAACCAGTGATGGTAGATTTAGATGCAACATCCAATCTAGCTCAAAACAGCTGCAATCTGGTTTTTCAGAGAAATATTTATGAAAAAGCTCTGATGAATACCAGGAACTTCCACGCCTATCTGAGGCTCTAGAAAGTGCACAGAAGACTGTCTGCCTAAGTTCAAGACAGGAGCCAAATCTATCCAAATTTCCTAAATCATTTTAAAGCAGGTATTAACCAGACCTCCATCCTTTTTTGTTACTGTCAATTTTTTAGAAATCTATCATTTTTTAAAAAAATCTAAGAAAAAGAACAAGTCTTTACCACTGATTTAAACAAAACCAGAAAATAGACAGTTTGCTTGAATATTAAGTATCAGATCAACAGTCTTGATATCCAGGGCTCACACAGCATGATAATTTACTTCTCCAAAAAACTGTAGTTGATGTTACAAAAACTCCTAAATAAGGTAGTTGTTTACTATTCAACCTGCTGAACAGGAGGTTTGTGGTCAACCACCTTTCTACTTCTCACTAGCTGACCCAATTTTGATGGGAATTCTCTCATATTGTGAAAAAGGTGGGAGTGCACCTGGATCAAAGTTCTTCCAAACATTTATGCCATATGGAGACATTTTTCCCAACATAACTCAACTCTGCTCATTGCTCAGTACTGTGGAAAGAGGGACTGGGACCCACTTTTGGCTCCTTACTCTTTATCCTGCTAGTAGAGTGTGATTGCAAGCAGTTTCACCCTAGCTCCTGGAGACGGAGAAGGGAAGAGAGGTAACAGACATAAGCTGTAGGGGAGGACAAGACTAAGCAGGTGACATGAACCACAGCTCATGACTGACTCATGCCAGCCCTGTATTTTTTTGGAATCTCAAATTCAGGACTGTGGTAACACTGGTGTGTTGCTTTATTTTCCCTTGCTCCAATTTGTCTGGAAAAATGAGCAATGAAAGAACTCAGCGGTGCACGGAAACCATTCCAAATTAGGGAATAACCTCTGCCATTGCTTTCTCAGTCTTTCCAATTTTTTTTCAGGATATAGCAGATGTTAATGGGCAGATTCTGTCTACTCTGAAACCTTTTTAGCCAACTTCCTGAGAATTCATTTTCTGCCATCAGTAAAACCTAAAAGTGAACAAGAAAGCTGAGCCAAACCCTAAGAGCTCTAAATGCTGCCCTTCAGGGAATGCGAGAGGGAAGACCAAGGGTACACAAGGGTACAGCTACTGTTTTAGGTAAATCTAGCCCTGCAGTATTAACAGCAGCCTCACCTAAGGTCAGGCCTAACAGCAGGTTTGAAAGCAGGAGGAGGAAGAAGCTTGTTTGCTGTCTATATTTGCTGCTTGTAACAGCTGCTCTTCCCTTTAGCAGAGGGCAGCAGGCGGCTGGGAAAGGTCTAAGGATGATGCCAGAGATCACAGCCTGCCTGCTGGACCAGAGTGCAGCTCACAAGAAACTGGAACAAAACCCAGCTGATCACTGAAGAAAGTGCAGCAACTCCATTCAGCACTGCAGGGATTCATAGATGCTAAGCAAAGCGGAACTGATATCTGCTTGCTCTCCATATGCGCAGGCATGTCAGAACTGCTCAGTCACTGGCAAACAACCTCACATGGCATAACGTTAACCTTCCTGTTTCTCTAAAGGAAGAATACAGCCATATGGTCACAATCCTTAAAAATAATCATGTTTTCTTCTCAAATAGTTTGATGGGATATAAGATATAGATATTGTAAGTGAAAGGGTTTCATTTCCCCAGACAAATTACGTTCTGCAGATACAAACCCCACATATGTTACTTTAAAACCATGTACACTCATTGTTCAGCAGTAGGTGCTCCTCACCACATCATGTTACAGTCAAGCTGTTGAAGAGTAATAGACCAAAACTTGATTGGCTGTCTCAGCCCTTTGTGCTGTTAAGTCTGAATACTGTGCTCTCATATTCACAAAGGGAGGAAGTCTTGCCACAAAGCAGGATCTCGTCAATAGCTGCTCTTTCCCCTTACCACAAACATTATTTACCACTGGTGATGCACGGCTCAGTTGTCTCAATTTTGTCAGTAGGCATTTAGCCTTCAGAATCTCCCCACCCTATCAAAACACACGTCACCTCTCTTCAAAACAACTAGAGGATAGAAGCTTAAGTGCCACTGTTAAAAATATAGAGGGTAGCACCCATTTATTTCCTGTATGTGGTAAAAAGCTGATACCAAATCTGAAAGCAGCTGCTGCTTTTTACAATTTGCATTTAACCATGCTTACAGTAGGTTGTACAAAATGCATAAGTGACTCATTTTTATGCTAGAAGTGTTTAATTACCTACACAAAGATAGGCAATATCAATGTTGGACAGTGCACATGCAATGCTCTTAATTATTCAATTGATAATGTAATTCTATCAATTACTGGAGTGAAACTGCCCTACAAAGTTGCTCTTAAAGACAATTATATCTTGTATCTTCAAACACATATTCTAATTAACAGTTAGCAACAGAGCCATCACAGTTCAACACGACTTGCTCCACATATGCACAAGGGCATTGATTGATATATATATATATATATATATATATAAAACAGGAAGCAAGCAGACATGGGAGAGACCTTGGAAATTTCAACAAAGTGAACAAAAATAATGCAACACTTCCAGCTTCCTCCACAGATTTGGGATAAATTTCTCCATCACACAACACTGAATGAAGAATAACTAATTAAAAAGCTTTTGATGAAACCTTGGCTCTGATGAACTCATGGCAATACTCCAACTCCCATCCCACAAAGGCCAAGATTTCATTCACAAAGACTCACACTTGATATACAGATTCTGCATTAAAGGGGAAGGTGCTGACAAAAAGGAAATGGGTTTTTCTTGAGGACCACACCATGCCTTAGCTAGATTCTTCTAGCTAATATACAGGCAGCATTTCAGAGTCAGTAGTTACGTCCAGCAAGACAAAAGGATTTTAGGTGTACTCTCCAAACACACCCATAAATAATGTTTTCTACTAATGAAGTATAATACACCACATGACACTGATGCCAGTCCATGCTCGAGAACAGGCATGTTTAATCAACAATAGTCAAAGGCTGCATAGACAAAATGCTAATGTGGTGAAAGGAAGAGGAAAGGCTTTTGGTGTCTGAAGAAAGTACTCAACATCAGTAAATCTTTGGCACAAAGCTTTGAGTACAGAAGGTTAAAATGTGAGACAATTTGCTTCCTCAGTGTTGGTTATCTGCCCTTTACATGCCTTTTATTTTTATTAAGTTGATAGCCAAATAGATATCTCAGACACATCAAAGTTCTTATGAGAAGGAAGGGGAAATGAGCAATTTTCAAGTTTTTGTCAGACTTTTTTTTGCCCTGACAATGACTTTATTTAAGACCTTGAGCATAACTGGCTTTGGAAAAGCATTCTGTCATTTAAAACTGAGAACTCAGCTGTAAGAGGACATGACTATTTCACATTTGTCAATGAGGTAGAGGAAGTAACTCAAAGCACACTTGAAAAGAGGAACTTTCAAAACAAGAGCCTGCACAGGAAAACATGTCAGAATAATCTAACTCTCCCTGCCAGTTTCCCCTGCTTTTGCATATGCAAACAAGATGGTTTGGAGTATGCTGGTGTATACAGATATTAATCAGAGTATCTTTGGATCTTTAACCACTTCACTGATTACATGTACACAGAGGGTATTTAGGCAGCAAAGCTCAAACTTCACAAAACAGACTTGACCTATGAACTTAATGTGAGAAAAAAATTAAGGGTAGAACTACTCAAAACCAGGAAAGGCCTTTTAAAGACTGCATGTGCACTTGGGCTTAAATTTCACTGAGAACACACGGACCACTGACAGCATCTGTCATCTACAGCCCTGGGCAAATATCTGAATCAGTTACTGTTGAGTAAACTTCCTTCTGTGGAAACAAGGAAAACATTCATGGATCAAAACAGAGGTATGCACAATAGCATGGCAATTCTTGATTCCAGACCCTCAAAACTATGACAATAAGAATATAGTAGGTCCTGAAGGACAAATGACTAGTAGAAAAGAAACATGTCCCCTATAAAGTATGCAACATCATGTTCATACTGACCTCAAGCAGCTTACAAAATCGTCTCTTCTGCTTGCTAGTCCCTCCCCTCCAGCTGAAGTTCATAATGCCTGATTGTTCATAATCTATTTCAACGCAAAAGTTAAATCATTTTCAGTAATGGCTCAATTCCTGTTCTCACTAAAATACTTAGGCTCATATACTGTCAGACACTGGGCATTTAACTCTGGGAACAGTACTGAAGAGGAGGCAGGCTCCATCAGAAGATGGGAACTTAAAATTCCTTCAGCTAAATGCACACAAACCCACCTGGTTATAGCTTTATACTTTCAGAACAACTTTCTCAGTCTGGAAAGTTAAGCCATAAATTAAACATTAATGGCTGTAAACATCCACTCTGTATAAGAAAACTTCCTGATCATATTTAACGTTTTATTCTATATTTAAAAAGGAAATATTCAGATATCATATTTGTATGCCAAACACAAATACAAGCTGCAGTTTCATCACTTGTTCTCCACAGAGCAGCTCAAACTTAACCACCTGGAGCACAACTGCTCTTTCATCACCCATATCTCAACAGCATCCAGGGTATCCATTGACAGGACTACATCAGACTATGAAATGTGTTATTTTCAAACTAGTGAGAGCAAAACAGCCAGTAAAATGTGGGGGCATTGATGTACCAACAGAGTAAAAGCCTGTCAGCTTCAAGGGGCAGTTACAACCCACTGCTGAATGACACAGCACTGTGCTCTGGCAGCTACTGCCTTTTACCAACTCAGGCAAAGGAGAATTCAGATGCACCTGATGATACTGATGATCTCACTAGGAAGGTTTGCTAGACCAAACTGTGAACCAAACCCACAAAAGCCATGTGGGTTGTAATGCCTGCTCTGCGTCTGTGGGCTGAGCAGCTGCACAGTCCCACCTGTACTGCTCCATGTGAGCCTGAACACAACATGCTGGTGAGATCACAGGCCTCTGAGCAGCACAATGCCCTCATTTCTTCTTCAGCATGAGCAATCATGCCAGACTCCTTTTACTTGCTGTCAAGCAATAAATGGAGGTGGCATTAAAGCATCTGACAGTAATACTCATATCTGTGTAGTCTGACAATTAAGGTAGCCCTGCTGTTACTAACATCCTTATCTGCAATAAAATTTATGAAGCCATAATCTCACTCCTGACAATACCAAGCACCTTTATAACACAGTAAGAATTGGCAGTGTTGTAAAACCATAAAACTAGATTCAAAGTCTCGAGCTAAACACCTTGGAAACACTCTGTGATAAAGTTATACAACATTAACACTTATATACTGATTTTTTGAAGTATGCAGGAACTCATACAAAAGAGGTAAAAACCATGTTGAACAAAATTTTAAATTCTTCTCGTTAAAGTTCAGATAGCTCAAAATACCAGTTCTTACATCACAAATTATATTATCTGTGATTTCAAATCAGTCTTTCTGTTCTGAAAAATGAGGCACTGTGTCCCAGAAGTGGGCCACAAGAAACACAGCATCCAATATCACTAACATTTGAACAATCCAATGTTTTTAAGGTAGTTTTCAGTTTCTGACACTGCTGGCTGTTCTGCTTAAAACCTGGGTATTTTCAGACTTTGCACAGGGTAAAGGTAAATCCCTCATAGGTTTATTATTCTTATCCAGTTTCCTTCATATCACAGCCTAATGTATTAGAAAAAATTAGAAACCTCGTCTCTTTTTTAAAAAAATTTCTCAGTCTGACTGCATAACCCAAAGCAAGTCACATTCTTTCTGACATTTACTGTATTCAGAGTGTGGGAGTGACAATAGCTTACCTCAATAGTGCTGTGATGCATAACTAAATAGCCATGAAGTGATCTACAACATGGAAAATAGTACAACAGGCACTGACTGACAAAAGTAGAAGATGCAGGAGTTTCCTGCCATACAGCTCAATGTTTAATCCATTAAATTACATTGGAAAAGCTGCTAGAATGATAAAACTGACAGCTGGCACATTAAAACTCCCTTTGTACTAGTATTTGCACGATTCACTACAAATGCGAACTGTTAAAAATTTCTTAAACTTTCTTTAAAAATTTTCTTTAAAATTGGAGGAAAACTGAGTAACATTGTATAAATACTCGTCATTAACATAAGCATTTTATTTTCCCTTCAAAATGAAAAAGTGCTTAGAAAGACAACTGAGATACAGCAAATTTGAAAGATACAAACACAAAAATATTTTATTTGGCTATCTTCACTTGCATAAGAATTCATACAAAATATTTACAAATCTGTTCCCACTGTTTTGGAAAACCATGCCCTCTTGCATCTCAACATAAAGACCAAGGAACATTTTAAAAACGGGATAAAATCATAGTATCATGTAAATCATATTTACACTACTTGTAATAAACACAGAGCCCAGAAACAGCTCATAATGGTTGGGTTCTAGTAAGGATGCAAACAGCATAAGTGATAAACTGTACAATTACAGAGAACATGCTTCCAGCAGTCCTGTGCTCCTCTTCACTCCAAAAGCTAGAGCTGCCTGCAACTTACATTACACCAGCGCTGCCCTAGAAAGCACCCTGGTCTAAAAGGCTTCCACAAACTCACTCTGCACAAATACTGTACCAAAGCAATGCAGAAGCTTATCTAAATATTGGCTTTCTTCAACTGATAAATTACAAAGGGAAAGTTTTCATATCCTACAGGAAATAAACACTCAATCTATTGTTCTAAAGGCACTGTTACATGAGGCTTTGGGGTGAGAAAACAGGGACACCAGGGTGAACAGAACTGACCTCATAGTTAAAAGCCTGTTAAAAGCCTTTCCATCACCAGTGACACTGAAATGTGGCTTTAAAGAGGATCAATATTTTACAAGAGAATGTCACAGGCTGAACAGGCTCTCCTGAGGCTTTATTTGTATCACATGCATGACAGTATATTATTTGTCTCTCCAAACAAAAAGAAAACCTAATCTTGCATGTATTTCCACATATGCTTCACCATACATGACCACACTGTATGTTGGAATGTGTGTGCATTTTAAGTGTCATATTCCAAGCTGGTATGGGCAGACCTGCACACAGACTGAAAAACCAAGATACTGTGTCCAACCCTACCATACTGAAGTATCTAAGGCATTCCCCTTGCATTTATCTGAGACTTTTGCACAGGTCAGATACTCATGTCTCCTCCTAAACAAGTATTGTGGTTCAAAAGTGATCTGTAATATATATACTTACAGGAGAAAAAAAAAGTAGCTAGTAAATTATCCTGCTATATAATTTTGATTTCTTGCTTTGTCATAATGACCGTTTTCACAAGACCTAATGCCATAACAGAATCTGCTTCAAAAGAAGGCAAGTACATAAAGAGAAGCCTCACTGTGTACAAAAATTTGCAAAGTACCAAACAGTAAATGTAATTTAGGGCTGAAGTAATACAGTAATCAGCATTCCCACTGACTGGACGAGTGCCTAGAGATCTGGCAAGGAATGTTTTTCACATTAAAGATGTACTTGTTGCCATTCCTGTGGCAACCTGCCAACATAATTATTTAAAGCAGTACCTGCAGATACTATTTTCAAGATGGCTCCACTCCCTGAGGAATCAACTGTTATTTATAGGGTCTGAAGTTATTTGATACTTGAGATAAACACACCCCTCCTTGTATCAGTGACCTGATAGTACACATAGTTTTAATTATTTCTGTAGGCAGAATCCTGACCCCCAGTGTTTTATGCACACTTGTAATTCACCCTACACTTATCATTGAAACCCAAACCATATTAATGGGCAACACTTCCTTTTTGTAGGCAAGCAACACCTCTCTTCTAGAGCTATGAAACCCATGAAACTGCCATGGCCTTGTTACAAATACTCCTTTGCCAGGATATTTTTTTAACCATCTCACCTGTACTTCTGAATCAGCATCAACATGCTGGAGTTGAAACCAGGTGTCTCTGTTATGATACTTCTGCAGATCTTCTTTCTGTATAGCTACCTTTCCTGAAATAAAACAAACCAGAAGCACAGTTTAATACATGCTTTAGCTCTTCCAAGATATATTTCAACCAAAACCAAGTTTCAAAAAAAAAAGATTTAGGGCCTGTCCTGGTCAAGAAAGGCTTTAGAGCAAGGAAGTATTTTTTGGAGAATACTTCTTCATGCAATACATAATGATAAGCACAATACTGATAAGGACAACACATCTTTCTGCACTGCATTTTGTGAATGACTCGAAAATTCCTAAAGTCCTAACCAGAGTGAAGCACTGGATGCTATGGACAAGCTTGTAAATATGCTAGTAACAAAAATGTCATTATTACTTCTCTGACATGCAATTAAACTTGTGGGAAGAAAAGCTTAGAAACTGTTGCAGAGATTTTTTTTGTGGCTGATGTCTGTAACAATCCCAAATTAAATGTTCCATGCATATGTTATTGCCAACAATATTTCAGGATGAGGCATTTCACTGTATAGTTTTGTAAGAGAAAGGAAACAACTAGAGATGTCAAGTCACAGCAGATTCCCACATCTGCATTTTGGGGCCTTATCAATCTCTCTCTCTCCCACTCAAATCTTTCAGACTTCACATTATGCAAGCCAGAGCCACCCAAGTGCTATCCCTGACTGCAGAGAAAAGCTGGGGAGGAAAACCCACCCCAAAACACAGTTTTAACTCTCGTGTTTTTATACCCATCTTACCACTAACAAATTAGCTGTTTTGGTAGGTACAGTAACAGCACTCAGTTCCATTCGGTGAGCAAAGAGCCCACATGAATGTGAAGGTCAATGCAGAAATTTCTGTCCTGCCCAGTCTCTCTCAGGCAGTATGTAAAGCACTCTCTGAGGAGCAGTGAAACTTTTCCAAACGTCTTTCTTTGTATACACAGAGCTGAGCGTGGCATGCCTGAGCAGCACGTGATCCTCAGAAAGCTGCTCTGGGTTGGGTGGCTCCCCAGCACTGAGCAAAGCAGCATGTTTGAAGTGAAAGAATCCAGGGCAGTCAGAGACATAGACAAGGCTCGAGGAAGCTGGGGTTTGGCAATGTGGTTGGGTGGACTTCTACCGCTAAAGGGAGTTGCTCACATACGGTTTGCAACCACTGCTTTGTCATAAAAACACAGACTTTCTTTAACCAAGTGTTGTTAGCTCAAGTTCATCAATGGATATAGTTTTGTGAGAAAAAGATGACCAAGGCTACATAAATTCATGCAGTTTGACCAGATGTCAGTAGTACATTACTCCAGCAAATGTTAACAGAACGCATTTGCAAAGGAAAAAAAAACAAAAACAAACTAAACACAAAAAAAGGAGAACAGATGATCAAAGACTACAAAAGTGGCAAACACAAAGCACTCTCCCTTCTGAAATCTAAAAGCTTACAGACGTTGTAGCAGCAAGTTATTATACACCAGCATTCCCTCAATTTATGGCCTTTTCCATTAGCTGGATGGCTTCACCCAGCCCTCCCGTTTGCTGGGCTACACCCTGTACCATGCTGCAGCTGCATTCTTTTGGCTGTTTCTGATGACAGTTTCCAGATTTCCAGTCCCAGTTCCTAAACTACCCTAACATTCTTCCACAATTACCCTCATAGTATCTGCCAGGGTTTCTGCTCTAGCTTCCCTTTCAGAACTTCCGACCCATTATTTCTAAGTCTCGTTCATTCTGTCCTCTTGCTGCTTGGCCTGCAGGGATTATCAGATTCATCTCCTGGCAAACGTTTAACTAGAGATTAACAAGGGAGTCTCTTTACTGGATATACAGAGCAAGCCACTTGAACTTCTTAGAAAAGCAATAATTAAATTACATATACCTACAAAATAATACAGCAGGAAGGGTAAATAAGACATCTGAACTGTGCTGAACGGAAGACACCAAGTTATCTGCTGAGAATCCATGGGATGATTACTCTGTTTTTTTAAAATCATCTACTTTTATTCTCTAACCACAGGGGTTTGTGGGGAACCTAGTTTCTCTAAAACACTTTGAGAGGAATACATTGCAATGCATGCCTTTCCACTAATTGCTTTGGACCTGAAATTGTTTACTTTCACTGCCTGCTATCCTCATGCTACCCTTTAATCTCTTGCAAAAATCCTCCACTCAGCTGCAGCATTGCACACACTTTCCAAACACCATCACTTGCAATCAGTCTCATTCACAGTCGCCTCCCATGTAAGGAGTGCCTTGCAGAACCCTCAAGGATGGTTTCCCAATATCTGCATCTGTACACAGTGTAAATGGTATGATCACTGCCCCCTCTTTCAGTGGGGAGTTCCTCTGCTCTCTGCATCAAGGATGGCAGTGTAACCCAGATGGGTCTGGCCACAAGGTCAGGACATGACTGCAGCACAAGGTGTTCACAGGCAATGGCACGTGCCTCCAGCTGCGAGGGAGTTAATGTGGTGATACAACTGTTTTCATTAGGAAACAGCAGTGTTTGAACAGCACTGTTTGCTCTGCACACAAGCAGCTTTTATTAATGACTGGAACTTATTGACTGGGCTGGCTATTACCCAGGGCTTTTCATTGCATACCAAATGATCCACAAAAAAGAAAAATCTACGAGGAAAAAAAAGAGGGTGGCAGTAAAAAGGTGGCCTACAGTTTGGCCAGTCTAAACATGTACAAAGATATATATATAAAGCAGAATGTTTGATCTGCCCTATTAAACAGTTCTCTGCATACACACAGTGGAGCTTCCCTCACAATTTGTTAATAACTCTTTACCTGCACAAGCCATGTACACATGTGAGCTCATCCAGCTCAAATTCCTCCTCATCATCACCAGACCCATATAAACCACAGTGCAGGTGCTGAGCACGGTCATGTTTCTGCCCTGTTCTACACAGTCACTGCTCTGCCACTGGCTGACCTATGTCTGACCCGGCTCCAACAACTTCCAGCAGTACCAGAACTAGGTTAAATCTAGGCCAATAATCACAAGCTGTTGGCACCTGTCACTTGACCTGACACTACACGATAAGAACCTGTAATTCTTCTTGAAGATAAACCTGACACGAGAGGTCAGAAAGATTTACCACCACTTATTTAAAGGATGTTTTCCTCTTGTGGTTCTTCAGCACACTCCCAAACTCGAGCCCATTGTCTTGCATTATTTTTCAAGACTTGGGTGGCTTCCAAAGAGCATCAAGAAACTCTAAATCTTGCACCTGAGGCACCCAGCCACTCCTGCGGGTTTCCTCGGAGTGACCCCGGGCTGCAAAGTCTGCATCTGTTGAAGCTTTTAGACACTGTATGAGAAGAGACAGGAAACAGCCAAGCTTGCTGAACAATATAAGGTTTAATTTCAAAACTCAGTATAAGTTATATTTTTAGAAGTTAGATTCTCAGCAATAACCAGCAAAGATGAAGTAAAAACATTCTTCTCATCTGAACTACTTTCTTTCTGAAGCCTGATGCTGACCACACCTTCACACTGGGGGAGGGTAGGAAAACCTCACACACTGCTGCATGTTTTCCATCCACATGGCAGCATTTTTCCTATGACCGCCCCCCTCCTCCCACTCCCCACTTCAGACTCAACAGATCTTCACTGGAACATTTAAATCCTAAGTTCTGCATTCAGAACAAAGGTGCAACACGCCACAGCTGAGCTCTTCCTTCTGTGAACTTCTTTTTAGGGAAAAAACAACATACCTATTATTGAGGAGACAGCTTACAGATTAATAAAGTTACTACCTAGGCCCTGGATGATTTTAAAATTGAAAATTCTGCTTTAGAATCCCTGGTACAAACTGATTTAAGAACCTCCTACGTTCTCCACCCATGCAACCCTGTCCTCTCAGCAGGGCATACTGAAACTGTTGAGGAAATCAAGCAAATCTAAAAAAACCCAAACAATGAAAATAAACATTCTGTGCAAGGAGAAGAGAACAAGAAGTAAGTTTCATGGGTTACGTGTGGGTGGTGGTGGCATTTTTACCACAAAGGTCATTTCAACTGACCTGTTTTAGAGCTTCCCCACTTAAGAGTCACATTAACATAGCTACAAGACAGAAGACAGTAGGACATCAGTAATTTGGGCACAGAGACAGATTTTGAACAGAGAAGGGTAGGAATTTCTGGCTGTACTGCCTGAGAAAGTGCTTTGGAAGCACCACGCTCTCAGTGCCCTTCCCTCACTGGTTACAGACACTTTGACAAATCAATTCAATGCAGCCCCATTAACTTGTTCCTGAACATGCCTAGGCTTGTCAAGTCAGGGTCAACATCTCCATACCAAGACTAACAAAATTGATAATTTGGTTCAGGCATTTTCCACCCATACACAACCACCTTCTGTCTGCATTACCTGTTGGTGACAAAAGAGTTAGACACTGGTTGAGTAATTACATTCCACCTTTTAAGAATTATTTTCTAGTTTTCACTTGAGATATGTGGATATTTACAACAGATGCTAGACTAGATTTCTTTATCTAAAGAAATCTAAAGAAGATTTCTTTACTGAAAAGGTAGTCACAGTAGCAATAGGAAAGGAGCTTGTGACTTTAAAAGGGCTCAAGGCCCTACCTGAAACAGATTTGGATCCAAAAGTTATTTTACAGAAGCCTAAAATCAGAGCATTTCAGGAGCTCTTCTATCTTCTCTTTAGGTTATCTTTATCTTGGAATACCTACACAGTGAAAACAACAGAATTTTACACACTGCTACCAAATGATCTGAAACAATATAATAATTTTTAACATAATATCCTTCATTAACAATGACTGCAGTACAGTTAATTAATAACAAAGGGTCAGGTCTGAGTCACACATTAAAAGGCCCCAAAATTCTAATTAATTGAGTTCTCTCAGCTCTGAACAGAGACTTTGTCTCCTTCCTATATAAAGGAGTGTTAGGCAATAAGCAAGTCTCAAAGCTACTTCAGAAGTTGCTTCATGTTAGCATGTTAAATGCACAGACACACTCTATCACTATACTGATTTAGTATAACTGATACGAAGATGCACAAAGAAAGTCCTTTCAATAGCTGGAAAAACTAAGGACAAATCACAATCAATTTTAATCAACACTTTAGTCTGTGAGATCCTAATTGTCTTGAAACAAGAAGCATCATTGCTATTCCAGCCTACCTAGAATTTTGTAATTATCTGTATGAAAGGTTGCCTTTAAATGAAAGTACAGAAACGCTGACAGCCTTGCTCAAGAACAGCACAAATTCACTCATCTCTCCCATAACACAGAAAAAGACCGAAACGAGCAAACTCCCTATTTCAGTATTACAAAGATAAGGATGAGAATTAGGGACAACATAAGGCTTCAGAGCTTTAGAAGCAGCACAATTGCTCCCTCACGGCTCCTGTGCAGTGCACCATGAAGCACAAGCACTGTTAGACCATCTGCTACAATGGGTAAGAATTTAGTGGCAATAATAGCAGAACACTTCCAGCACAGCATTAGTGCATCCACAGAGAGCACTGAGGTATGTGATATTCATGACCCTAATTTCGTTTGTTTGGGTTTTTTAAGCTAGTCCAAATATATTAAAAATATCACTTATTAAATCCATTTTTCCCCTTTGTGGGATTTATCTTGTTTAATAAAGCAGAGAAAAGTAGGCTATGGACAAAACATAGCTTCTACCCTTAAAAGCTACAAGCTACAGCACTGCATGAACTATCTTCTATCAGAGTTGTTTTGCTGGTCACAATGCGAGAGATCTCACCTGTCTTACATACAAATTTCTGCTTGCCCTTCCTTTTAAAAACAGCAAAACCCCCAAACAAAAAGAACCCTCCTCAACCACACCTCTGGTATCAACTCTCTGCCAGCTGCTCTCTAGGCCCTTAAAATGGCCCTACATTCCAGACACTGGGTATAGCCTGTAGTTGTTTGCAATGGGAGAGCAGTCCTGAATTCCAGGCTTGCAGTCACCACTGTCTGCCTGACAGCAGGCACCAAAACCCTGAGCGTGCTGCCTGCACTGAACAACTACCTCATTCATTCCCTCATTCTACATACAGACAATATTAAAACTTGTTCTCATGTCAGGAGGAAGGCTGCATGAAAAGACAGTTGAAGTTCTAGCACATCATGCTCAGTAGTTTTGTTTACATCTGTACTTCTTGGATGAAGAAGAAAAAATACCACTTTTTGAAAGCTCAAGTTTGTTTTCCTGCTCTTGGGAGCACCCATCAGATTAAAAGATATTGTGAGTGCATCCTAACAGCTTATTGTATGCAGAGAGTATTTACTTTAGCCTTTCTACATAGCTGCAGAGAACCTTTCCAGGATAATTCTAGTTTATAACTTTTTGAGACTTGTCATTGTGGAAGAGTAATCTGTTTCCTTTATTTCATTAGTAGATATATCTATATCATACTGAGTGGATACATTACTCCCACATCATCCACCAGACATTACAGAGACAGTAAACCACTGCCTAAGCCATGGTCAGGCTAGAAGAAAACAAGGAATACTATTTTCCACTAAAATTTTGATCTCTGCTTCACGCTGTATTGGAAGATCTTTCCTGCACTCAACTAGCAAGAAGCACAGTTCAGCAGGGATGATTCTTTTCATTTTTTTTCTTTTAAACCAGTTAAATAATGAAATAAAAAAGGTGATGCTTCAGCTACATTTGGTAACAGTTACCTAATAACAATAGATGGTTTGCTGGATGTTTGGTAATAAATTGTGGCAACTCTACAAACATCCCTCCTCATCTTTGGAAGTAGCCATGAACAAAGGCACAGGCAACTCAAACACGCAAGCTTCAAACAACTTTGAATTCCACAGTGTTTTCATTTTGCGTCTCCAAGAGCTATGATTTGGTTTCATCTACTTTTATCCAGATTAGCTAAGTTTAACTTCTGAAGGCAAATTTGTTTTAGTGCTTTACTTTGCCTCACCTCATCCAACATTACATAGGAAGAGAGTTACAACCTGCCAGGACACTATGGCCACAAGAGTCTCAATTTGTCATACAACACACCTAACAACCTGTATGAAGGTGACTTAGAGCAGTTAATTTATTGTAAATGTAATTAACAGAACCACGCACTAGTCTTCTCCCACTGGCTTTCTGCTTCTTCACTGAAAAGCTTTAACATTTCCCATCTGTGCTTTATTCAGCACCATTCCACCCCCATCAGCACAGCAGCATTTTGTTCTATTCAGTTCCTGCTTAGCACAGATGTTGGCAAGTCAGTTTTATGTGTCTCTTACCAAAACAAATGGAGTGCTGAGGTGAAAAAAGCCAAACTGACTTAAGTAGATGATAAATCATTGTGTATTTGTCACCTGAAGGACAGATGATATCAACTAATCTCTCACCGAAGTGTTAAGTGATTTGGTGTGGCATATTTCCTGTTTTTGAACTGATCTGTATGTTTAAGGTCACAGCCTGGCAGCCTGAGCTACTCGTCACACAACTAAAGAATACCAGCTCAGGGCATATCACAAACATGGTTTTCTTCACTAAATCTAGCTCAGTTATTGAGGTGTGAGAAGCCCAGTTTATTGTTATTGCAGACACAGCATGTCTCATTGAGCATCTCTAAAAAGCTAAAAAATATCAGAACTGTGAAATTGCATTTTATTGAGGACCTACCAAAATCTAAACTACAACACAGAACAATCATTAAAGAACATTTGCCTGATATAGCAGCACTACTATCCTAATATTCCTTCTTCTATGCTGCATCTAGCCAGAGACATCTTTTTTCTCCATTATACGGGAGGGGCACCTACTGACATTTTTCAAGTTAGTCTCATCACCTCTATGTTTTTTTCATTGTAATAATTAGATGGAAATAGCTATTCAATATATTATAGACGCTTATTCCAGCCAATAGGCCTACTACTGCTACTTGATCATTCAGAAACAAGTGTGACTTTAAATTGCATTTACCATTGCTTTCAGTAGTATATTTCCTACTCAAAGCATCTCAACATACTATACAAATTAGTACATAAACCCTATCCAGTAACAGTCAGTATCAATTAAACAACTTAAGACTAATTTACTTTCATAGTAACAATTTGCTATAATTTATCTAAAAAAAGAGAAAAATAATATTTCAGATCCACCGAACTTGGAATTTTCTTCATTATATTTGCATTTCAACAGCATCCAAGATTCTTCTAAGACACAATTGTTCAAAAGTTGTGTCTGTAAACTAACAAAATCCCAGATGACTTAGCAATAATGATTAAGAAAATGCAAATGTAATAAGCAAACATGCAAACTCAAAAGATATCTTTATCTGCACAATCCTCCCATCCTGTATACCAAAATACTGCAGTATGTTCCAAAACATATCCGCTACAATGTTCCAATTTGAGTTTGTTTAGCTTTTCTCGGAAGTTTATGTCAGGTTTCAGGGAGTTCTTGTTTTTCCTATTCTCTCCCCCACATCTTCCGTTTTTGGTATCTTAACCATTCTCATCTGTCATACACTGAGTTGCATTTCTGAAGTTAAAGAATTTACCATCACAAACTTATACCTCATATTTGAACAAGTAAAAACATGCCTGAGCTCGAATAACCCTGGAAGTCAGTATTGTAGCATCAACAGAAACTCCTGGAACCATTTAACAGTGAACCAAAAGGAATTCTGCTAACCAACCATCTTCAAAAACAGCTACTTGCCAAATTCTCACCATTTTGACCCATATGCACTCCATTCTCTGTCTCAAATCAGCAAAAAAAAAACATTGCAAAGAGATACCAAACATTAGCAAATTGCACAAAGGTAAATTCATATGTTCAATAACATATGGACTTAAAATCAGTCTCTCCTGGATGGAAGGCACAACCTCCTAACTCCCTCCTCTAAGAAAGTTCATTGCTGGGTGAGCATGAGAAACCACATTTTCTTCAACAGAAGTCTCTCGGGATAACAATGTTACAAGTGATCTTTGGAATGGAAACAAAGGGCCCCTGACTGCAGAATTTGGTGGTGATTCAGTAGAAAAAAGCTCATTCTCCTTTTTCCTTGGACCACCCTTTTGCTCAAACCTCTTCAAAAAAAGGTTTGTCTTAAAACTGAGCTTAAGATACACATACAGCAACTATTGCTTTTAAATGTTACAAGACTTAGCAAATTAGAGAGTTCCCGCTTCAAAAAAAAAAAATCTACTGTTGAGCTTTGTGGCTGCTGACTGCCATTCAATAGGAATTACTGGAAACAGCCACAAGCAGTTACTCCAAAGCACTGTTCTTTTACCAGAAAATTTTCCTCCTAGAAGCAGAACTTAGAGAGTAGTATCAAACTGATAGTAATTTTAAAATTTTTTTTCTTTTCTCCATTGCTATTTATTACACTTCCATACCTTCAAAATGTCTTCCAAAATATGCCTGCATATATAAAGGAGAAAGGGAACAGAAGGAGGAAGAGAGGAAAAAATTCTACAATAGACAATATATACTGTAAAATCTCAATGTAGACAGGAAACACCAACGTTTTGTCTTCTAGTGCTACATCAACACTGACAGCACGCTATGTGGCTTTGTTGACACACTGGAGAGAAGGAATGGCATCCTGGAGGGGTGGGTTGATGGGTTGCAGAGGTGGGACCATGGGAGCTTTGCAAAGTTTAACGAGGCCAAGTACAAGGCCCTGCACATTGATCAGGGCAATCAGAAGCTAAAACACAGGCTGGGTAGAGAATAGATTCAGAGCAGTCCTGAAGAGAAGGACTTGGCAGTGTCAGTGGACAAGAAGCTCAACATAATCTGGCAATGTGCACCTCAAATTTCCAAGTCAAGCGTACCCCAGGGCTGCAACAAAAGCAGTGTGACCAGCAGGTCCAGAGAGGTGATTCTGACCCTCTAACTCTGCTGTACCTTGTCCAGGTCTGGGGCCCCAACACAAGAAGGATGTGGACTGCTGGAATGAGTCCAGAGGAGTGTCATTAAGTTGATCAGAGGGCTGGAGCACCTCTCCTATGAAGACAGGCTGCTCAGCCTGGAGAAGACATGGCTCCAAGAAGATTTTATAGCAGCCTCCCAGCGCCTGAACTGGGCTGACAAAAAGGCTGGAGAGAGACTCCTTACAGAGCATGTAGTAACAGGACAAGGGGGAATGGCCTTAAACAAAGAATAAGTTAAGAGTAGACATTAAAAATCAATTCTTTTCTCTGAGGGTGATGAGGCACTAGAACAGGTTGACCAGAGAAGCTGTGGGTGCCCCATCCCTGGAAATATTCAATGCCAAGCTGGATGGAGCTCTGAGCAACCTGGTCTAGTGGAAGGTGTCCACCATATTTCAACCAGGGGTGTTGAAACTAAATGGTCTTTAAGGTCCCTTCCAATCCATGCCTTTTTTGATCATACGATCAGTACAGTAACACGCCAGCTTGCCTACCTGTGGATTCTGCAATACATGCAAAAGTTAACATTGCCATCTCCTGAAGGAGTGAAAAATGAAAACCTGATCTATCATTCAAGCATTCAAACAAAAGTCTTTGTATTTTCTGCATGTCCTTTTCACAAACTGCTCCCAGCACCTTTAAGATTACTCTAGTGGCTCCTGAATAATTCCCTTCCAACATCAGATCTTGATTATTAAAACATGAACTTGGGAAACATGGAGAAAATAAAAATATTTTCACTTCTCTCTGCAATTTCACGTGCCTGACACGTATTAAGTGGTTCAAGAGACTGTTTTTCCAAGAGAAAGAGTAAAGCCCTGAGCAGGAAAAGTCCCTAGCCCATTGATGGATCACTGCAGCTGCTGAAAACTAGTGACACACAAGAGATCAGATCATTTCAGCAAAGAAAAACTCACCAGTTGAAAGAAGGGAGGTGTTACTTTCAAAGTACAAGGGAAACTAGACATTAGAGAGAACAAAAAGCTTCCCAAAAAGCCCACTCAACAATCAGAAATTGACTCCCTCCTCCCCAGGATGCTATACACACACAAGCTCGCTTATGGACAAAGAGAATGAAGACTTGCTTTCCCAGCTCATATGTAAAACAAAGAAAAAGCTTGTGACTGCATGACAAATTACTGTAATGTAAAGATACATGTAAAATACCTGCACCACCACCGCATGGTTTAAGATAATAAATTTTATGCCATCATACAAAATGCTGTTCAACATCTGACAACTTCCTCTGTACAACCTCTCTAAGACAGCTATAACCATGGTAGACACACACAACTTGTTTCAAAAAGAGATGAATAACTGAAAAAAAAAAGGAAGTATTCAAGTGACTTACAATAGGAAGTGTTCCCCTCAATAACAACTAAGCTTTTACAAGGTTTTCATCCTCAAAGAGATAAATGGAGTGTCACGCAATTTGCTGCAGGTGAAATGCACAGCAAATAACATCTGGAAAAGCAGGGATACTGTCAAACTCAAACAGGCACTGGAAGTCTTTTAGAGCTAGTCTGCAGGTGACAGCTTGCTCTGATGAAATTCTGTCATCATTGTACTTGGGCTACCTATGGCCAGTAGCTATTCCTCTGCCTGTTGCTAAGGCACAGTTGAGCAATATTGCAAGATGGCAAGTGTGAGGGCCCTGGAAAACAGCAAGACTAATGGCCTAGCAATTAGGAAAAAAAAAGTAACATTTGCAGAAACAAATGAGGTTGTCAACATTTGAGGTTGTCAAATTTAAACAGGGTTTTATGGCCTGTTCTAGTTAAATTGCAATCTGCATTCACTATCGCAACAGAGAGGGCTTATCTCCCCAGCTTTTTATATATAATATGTAATACTGAAGATATTTTTGACAACTGAAAAAGAAGGACAATACTGAGCAGCACTTACCATTATCATCATCAGTCCTATCAAGACCCCCCAACTCATAAGACTACATATGATGTAAAAGTTAAAATCCAAGAGAAATAAGCTGTAAGGAAAGTAGTAATTTATGAACACATACCTATGATGGAATCCCTTCGAAAAACATCTCTGTCAAAAATATAAAATGACAGATGGCGAAAGGTCCGAGGAATTTCACAGTAAAAGTCTTCTCCATAGAAGGGGCTGAGTGAACACAAAAACCAACATACACAAACACATACACACATGAAAGAAAAAGGAAAATAGATTAGTGTCGGTACCCTGGACAAGCCAGTGTGTTTATATTTCACACCCAGAACATCACTCAGGACTATGGTGATCTTTCCCACCAATGAATGTGCACTTTCAAGCACTGTTCCATTTTGACTCTTCCTAAGTATCTTAAATGCGCACAGAACAAGATTTTTTAATGAGCAAAAAAGAACAGATACTTATTTCTATCTGCAAAACAAGTGTGCCTTTACAAAATGGACCACATTGTTTGTTAACATTCAGTGCCTTGAAGGGTAGAGGGAGGCCCCTGCTGCCACAGAATGCTTACAGTAGAGCATTAGGATAGAGATCACAAAAGCATACATAAACAGAATGAGAAGAAGACAGTATGGTTCACAGCTTTTTTTTTTTTTAAGCATTTAGCATACTTAAAATAAAGTGCCTACAGCCATGGCGTCTTTGCTCATCCCCTGCAAAGTTTCTTATTTAAAGTCAGATTCAGTCAACTGATAGTAACCAAGCCTTGGAGCTGGCACCATGCTTGTTACCTCAGAGCACTGAATATCTATTTTTGCATAGTGGAATTGTATAGACTTTTTTTTACAGTAAAACCACATTTAAAAGAAAGAAGAAAGTACTATCTCAACATGATAAGCTCTTTAGGGACTTAAGGGGCTTTCTTTGGATCCTACCAATTTAAATGGGAAAAAAAATCTCAGACACCTGACAGCAATCCCTTCAGGTTCTATTGAATTACATGGTTAAGGATTTACTCCTAGGAACTATAAGCGTATATCAACATTATTTATTCATTGACAGGTCTACCATTTTATACAGACCTTTCATTCCAAGTCACTCATGCTTCAGTAGGTCTAAATGAGTGGATGCAATTCAAGTCACATGGACAAATACAGCAGGCACTGCAGATGTAGACTTAAAAATAAATCTAATTCCAACAGGCCAAAAGCCAGCAATTTTTTTCTTCCACTCTTTTAACACAGACCTCCTTATTGCCTTGGTTGAGCTCAAAAATGAGACAGAACTGTGCTGTAGCTGAAATCACTACTGTTTTTTTTTTATATTAGAAAATTAGATATGCAAAAGTTATTAACAATTCCCTGGATTAACTTTTAAATTTTTTAGAATTTAAAAATTCTGAGAAGTCATTCCTTGGCTTCTTTCAGGGATGTTTTACACCACCACATGTTTTTGCTTGTATTTCTGCCTATAGGAAAAATATGCACCCTCAGAATTACCACATTTCCTCAAGAGCTAGCTGACAAGTCTCCCTTCAAACACAAAGGCATTGCAAATTAGCTAATCAGTCTGTGTTTGAAGGGAAAACGTCACATTAATTTAATGAAATCCAGAGACATCACTCAGCATTCACCAAGAATGTTACTTAAGTCACTATTCCACTAACCACACGGAAGAACACGTTGGATGAACAACAAAGCCCAAGGCGCACCCACAGGTTAAACTTCCACCACTGAAATGGTTTCCCTTTCCTTGAAATAAATGCATCCATCCAGAAGTGACGATCACCGAAGCGAGGCCCACTCAGTCATCCCTACTGTGAAGGCAGGGGAGGAGAACCTGACAGCTGGAAATGGCAGCTGGTTTGACTGTTCCAACTGCCCCACCCAATTCAGCACTCTTTGTTACATCCTCTTGACCCATTCTGCTCTGAGAGGTTTTATTTGGAAGCAAGAATTTCACAGCCACCACCTCAGGCACAAAATACCTTAGTTCATTGTTACAAGCAGCTTCTACCAAACTGGGAGCTACATGACTCTCCCAGCAACAATACTTCTGCTGGCAGCCCTGAGGGCCTCACTGTAACACATCACTTGGTGCAAGTTTTCATATGCAGGCTTAACCCTAGGGGCCAAACAAATGCATTAATATTGCCCAAATATCTAGTGCATTATACATGCAAAACACTTTCATCGTTCTGAGCTTTAATACTCCATTCAGCCATAAAATTGTCCTTCCTGCTGGAAGAACATGACAGATGAATTTATTCACGAATGACCTTAGAATGAAACGATACTTAATGAACTGTGGATTATGTATCTGATCCGCTATCAAAAATACGAGGGAAGCTTCCATGTACTGCAAGTCTAAATACAATATAAATACAACTGACTTATATTGAGCATAATCTAATGATTCTGGGGGAGCAGGGAAGAGACAACTGGAACCCTTGGCAAGCCCCCTATTAATGTTTGCCACGGTGTTGAACAGAGGCAGAAGTCAACTAAGATCACACCACAGCAAGACAAACAAGAGTCAGAATAGCAGCATGAATAACAGGAGATACATAGCTCAATGCACAGAATCAGAAAGAGACTAATTAACAGAAGAAATATTAATTCTGTGAAGGCTGATTTAGCCATGCAGAGACCATATCTGGTCACTACTAGTGGCAAAAGTTTTATTAGTCTGCACAGTGCAGTCTGAGCCACCACCAACAGAAGAGAAGATTTCTTCTGCTTTTGGCTTCTCCCCTCTGAGATCTTGAACCCCTTGCAGATTCACAACCTCTCATCACTCAGGTAAGACCCCTGGGGTGCAATGGTTCATAATTTAAGCAAGCAGATTTCCAACACAAGCACACTCCCTCTGCACTGGATAACTAGCCAGCAAAGTCTCAACCGTAAGAATACACATCAAGATAGATCCAGTATGTTCCCAACCCAATCTTGTGTAGCTCTACAGAAACAGTAACTTCTTTCTGAAGGAATCAAATGCAACCACACAAATACTTCCAGCTTCCACTTAAATGTGCGTTTTTTATCCATGTATCTCTTCAGAACAGTACTTGCTTTGTCTCCCACCAAGACCTGAAGAACAAGAGGTCGCAGCAGTCAAATCCCATGATTTATTTCCCAAGCTAACTTATCTTGAGCAAGAACCCCAGGGCTCCAGAATGATTTTTCCAAAAGAACAGCTAAATCCCTCCCCCAGCATCTCCTCTCTCCGAAAAGCCAGAATTTGTCTGATAGGGATTCAATGAGGACTTTTATTTTGACAGAGCAATTAATAAAAAGCAGCAACATCTGCCTACCCAGCCCTCAGGAGTCTGACAACATCCTCCAAAACAAATACTGGAACCAACCCGGCCGAAAACTCAGAAATCTTTCAAGAACCAAGTGAGTTCAGATTCAACTTACAGGTTTTGAGTTGAACTTGCCTTGCAGATGAATCAGCCCTTCACTCAGGAGAAATTTTAATCAAAGGGAAGGAGTAGCAGTGAAGGCCTCCTCCCCACCCTTGGCAGCACAGACTGCACAAGAATATGATTACAAGGGAAGGGCATGACCAAGACGAGTGCCATCATTATTTCAGTTTTTTCTGGGCTTCAAACAAGTGAGGGGACGTAACTACTGAGAGCAGGAACTTGCAAGGCCAGAAACAGTGGATCTCCCCTGAAAATGCAAATCATCTCCTTCCAAACTGAACATAACTGCATTTTCAAACCCAGCTTCTTCAGTAAGGACTACTAAGTTTAGAACAGCTGTACTAACTTAGTTTTAGTTTTGCCATCACAGCAACAAGAAGAGTATCAGTGCAGGTATCAGCTAGTCTTTACTTATTAAACCAGGCTTGTTCTTAAGTTGCATCTCTTTTTCTGATGGGGTTAGAAATGGAGAAAGATCTGTACCAATTTTTAAATTCTTGCTCCAAGTTTTCAGGCTCACAAGGGCCCGATTAGCCTTCTATTCCACATACTCTCACTTGACACCCCCTTCTCATTTCTTTTTCGCATCACCTTAGTATGTCCCAAAAGAAGGAAGCCCGACCTCAGCAAGCGTGGGGCTCTCTTACTGCACAGCTTTTGTACAGCCTTTAACACCAACACATGTCATGGTCAATCTCTCCTCAGGAGACCTTCCCTGGTATGCTTCCACAGCTCTCAGCACAGAAGAGAGACACACAAAAAATGAAAGTCAGATGGATGCATAAACAGTGCAACAGATTTGAATCTTCAGGCATACTCACTCTTCCCTCACCAAAAACTTGCTTGTTCTGAATGTTCACGGCATGAGAGCAGGAATACCAAGAAAAAAAAAACAACTAAAAGACATCCCTCTAGGTATTGTTTCACTTACTTACAGCTGTCCAGTCCTCCCCATTTCAAGGTATCTATTTTTGAATGTCTTCTAATGCATGTTTTGGCAGTGGATATTTTCAGGAGGAGACAGGGAAGGGGAGGAGGAACAAAAATTACTGTGTAGATCAAGTGGAAAGAAAGCAAATAAGGAAGAGAATCCTTACTTCAAACACAATAAACCCTCTAAAAAGGGTTCAAAAATTGTTCACAGTTACATTTTACTAAATTCCAGACGCACATTTGCAACTTTATTTCATAGCTTCATATATCTACTGATATTATCACAAATAATATTAACGGAGAGGAAGAGATTTCATAAAACAAATGTTAGCATAAAAACATTTCTTTAGTTTCAGGCTGTGTTACAAAATCTCATGCTTGTTTCTCAATACTTAGGATTCGCTAAAGGAGTTTTGTTTTTGTGTTGGCACCAGTACTTCAGTGGATGAAGTGAAGGAGTTGCACGATGAATAATAATGAAACCCCTCAAACCAGAATTCTTTCTTTATGGATTTTTTTTAACTGCTTTTGTGATTAAAAGTAAGGACTATTAACATGCCACAGACAACTCCACATCCTCTGACTATTTTAAAAGGTTTAGAAATACTGAATTCATCCTGCTGCATGAACTGAACACCAGAGTTCACATCACCATGTGAGCAGGAAGCAAAATCAGCCTGTACAAAGGAGCACACTTGTTTGTTTCTACTACTGAGCTTTTTCTACTCCTTGGCTAATACTTCTTACGCTATGCTTTGCAGCATATGTAAAGGGAGTGGGGTAGAAGAGAGAAGATTTATTCACAGCTAATATAGCAAGCCAAATAAAATCTGAATGCACTTCAGTCTCCTACTAGACACAAAACTAGAAGACAACAGGCAAGTAAGACAGGCTCTGTAAAAAACAGAGTTGGCAGATGTCACAGTAGCTTTCTGACACAATTTATTAAAAATCACTAATATTATATTTGAAGCACAGATTTGGCAGAGGACATGCAACAGGAAGTCTATGGCAGGACAGGAGGCAATATGTAAATCCAAACATATCACTTATGCCCACTGTTGAGAGGGCTGGCTGCAGAGTCTATCAGACACTCACTGAGCCTAAGTGAATTTTTTCTCCTGTCACTGTGCAGAGACACTCAGATGAACAATGCTTTGTTACACCCATAACCAGTCCTACTACACAGAGAAAAAAATAAAGCAGTGTGCATTTTCTCAATCCTGTGCTCAGAAGAGACAGACAGACACATGAGCTATAGTTATCAACCTCACTTGACAGTTGCTGGTTTGGCTCAATGAGGCTTACAAGGATTATGATAAATTGAAGCAGCAGCCGTTTGGCCCCTGGTCACCTCCCAAAATATTCTGTAAGACGACACACACAAACAGCACAAGTCACATTACAGCTGCATTTACTTTTTTTTTTAATCACTCAGAGCACCTACAACACCAACAATTGTTACTCACATGGTGGCTTTTCATATAGATAAACGCCCTCATTCATAAACCCTGTCTTGGGTCTCAAGGCTCACTTCATTCTCCTCCTTCCATTAAGTCTTGCTTCCCTTACTGGCACTCTTCCCAGCTATATTACTTCCCTGCACAGCCATGCAGTCCTTGGCTTCAATAATATCCCTGACCAGGCTGAAGTTGTACCCCTATCAATCTTAAGCCTTTCCCTTAGAGGCTTGAGGTGTTCCAGAACTGAAATCGATTGTCATTAGGAATTCAAGCCACGGTTAGGTGCTATCACATGCAGAGGACAGCAGACCCTGGGAACATGCAGGAGTGAAGCTGCAGAACACACTACACTATCCACCTCAAGGCCTCTCTGCTTAAGGACTCTGGGCTGGGGAAAGCTGTTATTTCCAGGAGGTGAGCTGGCAGTGTAAGAATGCAGAAATAGCTAATGGAGCTAACTCAGATCCAACAGCTAATTTGGGCAATGCTCCAACTAAGGGAAACAACTTTGTGTTTAAAATTTGAGAAGTGGCCTGCATCCAAGATGTTATCAGAACATGAGAAGTTTAGCTATGCAGCCACAGACTCTAAACACAAGGGGGAAAAGGACTTAAAGCAAACCTAGAATCAGAAAATAACATTAAATATGGCATAAAATAACTCAAAGTTCTGAGAGCTACTGGTTGAATTTGTTACCTGATTTAAGTCTAAAGACAGAGCAACTGCTTTTTAAAGATAACATAGCCATAACTATGAATTTACTGCACATTTCAACATACAGTCACAAGCACACTGCAGACTTGTAGTTCTCAATGTTATGTCCACCAGAGACTAGCAAAAAAAAAAAAAAAAAAAAAAGGAAGACTGTGGGTAGGAAAGTGGGGAAAGTGCCTAAGTGTCTATGGCTTAATTTGCTGTTTCATTCAGGCTTTGATCACTATGTTTAGCATGTGAAAAATTCCTCAGTGAAATAGTGGTGAACTAAATAATCACAGACTCAAGATGCTTGGCTCACCTCTCCAAAGCACACACTGTCAGACATTTGCTTCTTAGCGTACGACAGATTTTGCCTTTATTCATATCCTTGAAACAAATTTAGAGATGTCACATTCCTTCCATTCTTCACCTATGATTTGAGAAGCTGCCTTGATTTCCTGTTGCAGCTGACACTGCCCTTTAAGTGAATGGGCACATTTGAAGCAAACTGCAAAGGCAAAGTCAGTCTTAACACCAACACAATCCAAGAAAGTTCATCCTCGGGAAATATTTGTAGCTAGGAAACACTCCTGGATGGTAGAGCCTGAAGTGAGGAAAGCTACTAATGGGGGAAAATAAGTAGTTTATTGAGCAAAGGGAATTAATAGGCAAAATTCTTGTCAGGCTGTTTACTTGACGCTCAGAAAAAGAGAAAATTTGTAGATCTCTGCATTTAAAAAAAACAGTCTTTCTAACACGTTTTTAGGACTTAAAATACATGAGTCCCTTCCCGTCCATATTTGCTAGGTTATATGGCATGGATCCAAATCTGTTCATTGTCTTTGTAGATGACGGTAATATAAATATTGAATGACAAATACAAAACAGAGAAGCATATTAAATCCTGGCTCTAACTGACCTCTCCCTCATATCTTATGACTTGCATGTGACCTTCTCAGAATTTAGTAAAAGCCTGTGCCAAGTTTACAAAAACAGTGCTGCTTGAAGAGTTCAAGATTCTCTCCTTGAGAACCTAGATTTTTCTGTCTGATCAATTCCCACATTCAGTATTCTTGCCCAAAGATGCCCAGAGAAGTGGGATGATTCTGAACTACCCATGTAAACAGCACTTTCATGTTGCTCCGTGTTTTTGTAGGAAGCCTGCCCCAGTGGTAACCAACCTTTGACTTGTTCCAGTCAGACACTACTAAGTTTATCTCAGCAGCCCTCAAAATCTTCCAGCACAAGGCAGCAGTGCCCACCATCCAGTTTAACAGCAGCCAAGAGGCTGGATGTCAGGGATGATTCAAGTTCCATATTGTAATTTATGAGCCCCACCTGACTGCTGAACAGAGGAGGTAAGATTCACCATGCTAGCTCCTCTCAGATTCTGAGACATAAATTTAGATTAAGGGCCTCAAGCTCATAGACACTCTCTTCAGAGCACTGGTAAGGACACTTGACTGGACAACAGGATGTGCTGGTTCAATTCTTTTGAGTTCTGAATGATTCATGCCTTGTTGATTTAAAAGGTTACTGCTCTCAGCTATCTTCTCATGCCTCTGCCACAGTCTAATAAAAAAAGAAAGTATCTTGCAGAAGATTAGGACAAAGCTCAGGGAGGCAACTTCTTACACTGTCCCAGCATAAAACAGGAGATGATGAGTCAGAGCCTGAAGGTTCTATAACAGATATTCCAAGCAAGCCAGAATTGGACATTTATCCAAGTCCCTCTGGGACGGAGAGATAACTGTTTCCTTTTTTCCATCTGCCAGTTCTGTTTAAGCTTTACACCAGGAGTAGGCCTGCATGGAAAAATATACATTCATGCAATGCCTAGTAGAAGCCTAAAGATGAACTGAGAAAAAAAGGGGGGCCAGAGGGGCGGAATTAATGCCCAATTACACAAGACATTGTATCGATTACAAGCCTTTTCATGCAGGTGAAGAAAAAACATTCAGAAATACTGCAAAAGATGGGCCAGGATAAATCTGAACAAGAAGACATCATTTCAGAATCAGTAGTGCTAGGGTTGAATTTGAAAGACCTCATAATTCAGCTTTTCATATACAGCATCTTGTTTTCTATAGACTATATAAAAATATTTTTTTTAGCTTATTGGAAGATGAGGCAGTATCAGCATTAGTAAAAATACAAGCAAGTCCTAAAACTTTATAGAAAGCCAGAGTCATGTCAGACATGAAGTGACAGGAAGTAGAAAACAGGTATGAACAACAGATCAGAGCCAGTGCTCTCCCCTTCAAACTGTAGGGGAAGCCGTGCCAAGCTGTGTCACCCACTCCAATGCCAGCCATGCAGAGTTTCAGGCAGGACCCAATTTAGTCAAGGAGTGGCCCAGCTTCATATCCCTGTTCCCAAACATTGTGTACCATTGCAGCAATAGCTCAGAAAAAGGCATCAAAATCCATAGAAATTACATGGCCCATAGGGCACATAAGCCTCACCTGCCCAATAACTCATTCAGTGGGTTAAATCAATCTGTACACAAGCATTAAAGAATGGAACATCAAGGCTGGCTCCTCAGCTCACCCCAAAGTCCTACAAGAAATAATAGGTGACTGCAGTAGGGTATGGTATAATTTGAAAAACATCTTCTGGAAGTCTATGTACACATTTGTTTTAAAAGATGTCAACACAGTCATGAAAGATAAAACAGCTGTTTGAGTTGCCTCATGAAGTAAGAGCAATTCCTACACACAGATTGGGAAGACATCCCAAGATTACCATTCATGTCTTTGCGATTTTTGTCTGGTTTTCTATTATGGTCCAGAAAAACAAAGACAGAGAAACACCTATATGACTAAATGCAAAACTACCGAGTTGAAATCAATGTCTAAGTGGATATTCAGAGACTGTAAAGCAGCAAGTTTTCCAAAAATGGTATTTGAAAACAGAAGCCCACATAGGGAGAAGGCAGAATTCACTAGGAGAAGGAAAGAATGAAGGATGATGAAGGATGATGAAGGAGACCATCTTTAGTCAAGCCTTACATCAAAGAAAAGAGGTCCATAATGGGATTTTGAGAGGTCATGAGGTCCCACCACCGTTTCAAAGCTGGAAGATCCCTATTATTTAGTTGAGACTGATTGTATAGAACCTATTAAAAACCATCAGCAATAAACACAAAAACCAATAAAATCTACTCCAGTGCTTCAGAACCTTTAACAAAGATTTTTCTTCACAGTTAACCTTAATCTCAACTTCCTTCTCCACTGCAATTTGAGTTCATTATTACTTGCAGTACCCATACTGGACAGACAGACCAGTTCCCTNCCAGGAGGAGAGGCTATTTGGAGTTTTTTTTGGTTCTGTTTATATTTCTTTATTTACATATTTATGTCTACTCTCATCCCTCTCCTCTAGGCTAAACAATTCCAATATTTTAACCTTTCCTCACAGTTACATTTTCCAGACCTCTGATCATTGCTCAGTTCTCCACTGAATTAACCCAAATTAACAAAATCAACTTAGTCCTGTCAGGAAACTAGAAATCTTCCAATTTTGCACAGCCCCAGTGTACCTCTCCATCTTTATATGACAGTCTAAAGAAAGATGGAGCTTTTCCCACTGAAGGAATTATACTTGTTGCTTATTTTTATTACCAAGAGTTTATTTTTTCTACAGAAAAATGCTTGGATTAATTCAAGGAAAAGACATCAACTATTCTCACACATCCTCACTTCTCATCTCCCATTTCCCTGTGAAGCACTAATGATCATCCAGAAAAAAAATCTCAAAATACCCAAAAACAACTACAAAAAATATATATGACTTACAAAATAACTTTTAAAGAAACAACTGATTCAGGGATATTAAGTTTAAGGACACTATGTGTCAGCTACAGGGCTAAGAAAGAAGCATACAGACCAATTTTTATTTTTTGTTTGTATACTACAAATAAAAGAGCATTAACATCATGGCTCAAAAACACCAAGGCTTAAAGACGATAAAAATTTATGTGAAAAAACAATTAAAGAGACTTGCAGGAATAAATCCCACTCACATTCCTGAATCTGTCAGGTACTTGACATTTGAGTGGTTGGGAGTGAGGTCTAGAAATATTTCCTGAAGTACATTATTTGCAATAACAAGACAAATAGCAAATTCTTAATGCATTACTCAGATTAGGGTGAGAGTTATCTCTTATGATAAAAGTTATAAACTTGATTGTTCCTTGCTGCTTCTTTCCACTCCACTAAAAAAAAGCCTTGCTTACCAGGATATACATATATGTCTAGACTAGTTACCCTTTTTTTTTTTGATGTCTAAGGATTTCCAAAAGAAAGCATTTTAACTTTTGCTATATGTTTCTCATTCTGTTTCATTCTACATTTGCCCCTGCCATCCCATAGGAAGTGTCCAGGATAATCAGACATGCATCTTATGTTCAAACCTCTCCTTTCATTTACAGTCTCATGACAGGAAAAAAAATAAATTCTTGACTCAACTCCCTAGGGCAGCCAGACCAATGCAAAATTCTAAGCCTACAAAGATGCAAAATGGAGTTCAGTGCACCTTTTCTAAACAGAAATTTTAAAAGCTTAGGGAAGTATAAAACAAATATTGCAGAGAGCAGGACTGGTGGTACATTGTTAGGAAAATAATTATTATGGGTTGCCTTGGTGAAGGCATTTTCCCATAAAAACAGATCGGTATCATGACATTATTGTTTTTATAACTAAGTGTTTTTAAAACCGGAAGAAGAATCCTACTCATCCTCTCTCCTCCCCTCAAGAAAGTATCTCTAGAATATTAAACAAACCTAGTAAGCAGAGAATGGGAAGAGTTAACAGAACATTTATATATGGATGTGTTACCATAATGACTTCTCCACTATTTTGGTCCTGAAAACCTCCTCCTGGTCCAGGTTTACAGTACAGTAGCAATCCCTCATCTTGTTTGGCCCCGGATATGTAGGAAGATTTTTGGCTTCACCTAAAGACAAGAAAGAAAAAAACCAGAAAGATTACATATTAAAACATCCATAAATCAGTCATCTGTCAACTACTGCAGTGTCAGTATTATATTTTCCTTCTCAAATGCGAAGTCTTTATTAAATGCAGCAGTTTTCCTCTTGGAAACAGGAGCTTGCTCCTCTTTTCAATGCAGCAGGTCCTGACAGTAACCAGGTTTAGAACCCAGCTGAGAAGTCAACTGTCTGTTGAATCCAATTTATTCACATGTACTTGGATGTAGACTATCTCCTTCCATAAAATGTTTAGGTTTTGATCAATGTTCCCCTAGGATACCAAAAACAGCGCACAACATGGCAATCAAACTTTTCAATACAGCCCAGTAATTTTATCCTAAAGCCATTACCAGAACACAGCAAATGAGCTGTGCAGATCACAGCTCCACCACTCACCGTAGATGTGGAGATGGAGAACAGTCACTTTAGGTACAGCCAACAGCCTTAGATCACAAGCTGGACTTCAAAGCACTCTGATGGGATAATCAGCACTTGTGAAGCTGCCTAAGGCCCTTGCACAAAGGCACCATGCAAGTCATGAATATTCTTCACAACAAACACTTGTTTCAAAACTACAGCAAGAAGTAAGTATATATAATTAACAACTACAACAAAAAGGACAGGACTGAGGAACTCAGGGCAAGAGATCACCAAACCCAAGCGTACGAAACACGAACAAAATCAGTCTTCCCCTCTACATATCCATTAACAACTAAAGCCGAGCAACAATTTTCTTGGCTGACTGATAAAAATCAAAACTCTTCAGCAGGAAACTGGACAATGCCTCTCATCGTTTTGCTAAAGTATGTATCACTACGTGGATGAGTGATTTAATTCTAAAGACAAAACTCAGACTTAAATCTAAATCTGCAATGCTCATGGTCTTATTTATGTCACTCTTCCAGTAGCCAGAGATTATTAGCACATAGCATGGGTACTAGATCATTCTCTCCTGGTAAAAATATAAGGAATAAAACTGAAACTGCACAGACTAAGGGAACGCAGGCCTGTTTGCCGGTACAGAAGGAAATTCTAAATGACAGTAACAAATATAACTTTCTATCCAATCTCTGCAGCTCAGCTTAAGTACACTTTCCTAGACACACTGTTTCCCAGTCTCAGGAACCCAAAAAGCTTTATGCTGTTAACAGAATCACCTTGCTTTTTTCAACCCTATCTTCTGTAAAGGCACATTTTTTCCTTTGGCAGATTTGTTTCATAGCAATCTGATTTACGTGCCTGTAAATACTGAAGATGCATAGCAAGGAAACACTGAGCCAACCTGCACCCTCAGCTCAGGAAAGGCATAAAACAACACAGGATTCCATGTCCTCCTGCCTCTGATCTGCTCCTGGCACACTGTTCACACACTTTTGCTAACTGACCCGTGGCATGCCCTTGGAAACATCCGACGACCACATTTCTCACAAATGGCTTGTATATGGGTGACAGTATGTGCATATGTTTTCTAAAGCTAACCATGGAGCATATATAGAGGCACTAAAAAGGGACTTGAAACTGTTGCTTCAGACAGTAATTCCTCACTTCAGAGTTCTTCTAAATAAGTTTGTTCTCTCAGCTGATACAACTCGATAGCATTCTTCCCACTTCCTTTAGAGTTGTGAGACACCGCATTAAAAAAAGCTGTCTCCACTGTAATTTGAAGGTGTGACTGGAACATCTGTTGGCATGCTCAATGTGGTGTTAAACTAAGCTGAATATTAGCAATAGTTTAACTGCAGCAGCTCTAGACAAAAATATACTGAGGATTATTGATGGTTTGCGCTGTCTGCACTGAAGTCTATCTTGCCATACTAAACCTCCAAGTTTTATTCTTGTTAGTCTCAGTTCAAGCACATTACAATCAAACACACTACTCTCACACAGACTGAGGCCTCCAAATTTGTCTTCTCTCCCCAAATAATCAAATTCCTATTAATTTTTCTCCATTAAAGTCACATGAGACCAGCCTCTTTCCTGGATAACTGGGTAAGGTTCCCAAAGAGACAGTGTCAACAGGAAGCACTTCAATAGCAGACTGATAAGGAAGTCTTCCTCCAGGGCTGGCAGGCTGTTCTCACGGTTCTTCCAAGAGAAAGACACAAAACTTTTCAAGCTCAAAATCAAACCAAAACAGTAACACAGCTTCCCTTTTTCTTCATTCTTCCACTTCCTACTTCAAGATTAATGTATCACATGAAACCAAATCTCTATTTTTCATCTTGATTTCCATTTTTTTAAATGTGCACAATATTCACTTAAGCACTTAAAGGTAATAGTTATGTCAAGTACTCTATAAGAATCACATCCTGAAAATTCAGTTCTCCTCTTTCTTGAAAGACTTACATCAGGAAAGCCCACAATATGGAAACCTAAATGCAGTGTGAAGGAAGACACTATTCAGCATCCCTTGAAAATGGCTGCCTGCACAGTCTGTACCGCAAATTAAAGGTCACCACCATCACAATGTTAGAAAGTGCACAGAGGGAATAGAGGGAGAAGACATTTCACAGTAATTTCTTTCTTCAAAATGAAAAAGACTCTGAAAAACCGCTGAGGCTAGAACAAGGGATTAATTGACCAACCCAATATATTAATCATGTTACTGACTTGAGTAGCTTACAAAAAAAAAAATACGGTTTCTTCCCAACACCGGCAGCAGCCAATGGCTGTTTAGATTCCTTCAGTGCTGAGCAGTTGAGAAAGAAAAATTTATCAAGCTTTCAAGCACAGCTAAAGACTCAGCTCTCTAGCCAGACATTTTAAGTCAACAAACACGCTCTGTTAGAGCTTCAGTTGCTCTTTAGATTCCTCCAAGACAAAAAGGTTCCCTCTGTGGCACTGTTTTGCCATCTACAATGAAGCTGAACAATTTGATCAGTATTTTTTTGGATTTGCTACCAGCAAAATGGAAAAAAAGAAAGCCCTGAATACATGACACAGTCATGAACCATTTCCTCAAAAAACAGAGTTGATGAGATAATTTATTTTGGGCAAGAATTTAATCATTTAACCTATCTGTGTAGAAGATGCATTTTCATCAACTGCATTTTCAAAAGTCAGCTCCCATTTTTTCTTCTTCCTCTCTTCATGCATGAAGTACCTGTACACTAAAGAACTTGGAGAGGGTTTGCAGATGAAAGGTCAATACACTCGCCTTTAAAACCTTCAGTTTTTCACTTCCACTAAGAAGAAATGGAATGTTTCTTAAGATGTCTAAGACACAGACAATTTAGACTACACAAGCACTTTGTTTTGGAGCTTAAGGCTTCAATTTGGAGCCACAGCAGCAGAATAATCTGTTCAAGTTTGCGATAGCTTTTCCCTCTGTCCCTGCACTTCTAATGTACATGGGTCCTAATTTAACTGCATGCCAAACTCAATTTAGCACCAAGTACTTAAACCTAGCAAAGCTGATTTCAGCTATGGAGAAGTTAACATTGGGTATTTTGGACAAGACTTGGAAAATAGACTGTACAATTCTGAATATGTCACTGGCTTGATATCTTCTCCCCATTCTCCTCATAGTATTACTACAGGGTGGCTACAGTTCAAAAACAGACTGCCAGGGCAGCACAGATAGCTTAGCTTGAGCCAGGCACAGGGAATGCCACAAGCTGGAAGAAGATGAAGAAAAACTCAAACTTGTATTCATCCTCCTTGTTCTTTCCAATGTTACATATTCCTGCCCTGCTAAAACACAATAAAAGGAAAGCAAGTAGAAAGGGCTCTCCTACACATATGGCATGGAAGGGCACTGGGAGCATAACTGGTAAGAACTAAAAAAACTCTGAAAATGCTTCTAGGAATAAACAAATATATACATACATTTCCTTAAGATTTTACCACTTGAATTTTCTGAAGCACCTAGTATTTTTAAATTAAATGTAGATACTTGCCATTGTGTTATCTTTCCGCCTGATATATTTCCCCAGATACAACTTTCTGAAAAGCAAAGACTACATGACAGCCACGTATCCATGTATTATATAATTTTGCAACAAATTTCCTGCTCTTGTGCTGCCAAATATTGGGTCACCAGCACACACCTGCCAATCTAAATGCATTAAGGAAGACTTTGTAATGCATTAACAAATTTAGCTTGCTGTTTGCTAGCAGCAATATATTTGACCACAACGGTATGAGAGAACCGTTTCTCAAACTGTTTCAAAAAAAAAAGCAAACAAGAACCTACCTCCAAAAAATCTAACCCAATAAAATCAGCTGAGCTTTAAATGCCAGAGAATTTGACTTCAGGCAGAATGCTGAAAGACTTAAGTACAGAAACAAAATACCTAAAATCTGAAAAGGGCATCGTATCCAAACCCACAACAACCCACTTTGTTTCTGCTATATTCAGGAAAATACTCCCCAAGGAAGTTTGTAGGGAAGCATTTCAAGAACAAAAACAGCAGCAATGCATGTCAAGAATGAAAAGCTTCTCCTGTTCTCCTTTAAGCTCCCTATTCAATAGAGATGCTGGAAATCTTGAAAAATTATCTCAAGCCCTCCTTTCAAGTTTTCTTCCTTCTGAAAAAGACTTATTGCTTGAACATTCACAGATCAAGTAACAACAGAAAAAGAAAAGTGTATGTACACCCAGACCTCCGATTACCATAATTTATGCTTAAAAAGCTACTCATGCACAAAATTCAGCGTGTATGTAAAATATCAAGATGACAGCAAGTTTCTAATTAATGGCCAACTTTACTTGAAACAGAAGCATAATATCACTCAATGTTGATTAAAACACATAGAAACACCTAGAATTTCATGCCCATGCATTAAATTGAAACTGAACAGACATTGAAATGGTCACAGTTGAAAAACTTCCGCTCACATTAGAAACAAATTCTGTTACTGAATAGCTAATGTGATAATTATCTGACATTAATGTAATATTTGAAAGGAGAATGGTTACACTTGTATATAATTCCTATATGTAGATATACTGTGTGTACCTCTCAGAAAATGGAGTTTGAATTAATTTTTTCCTGTCCAAATACAATATAGCAACAAAATAAAATAAATTTTAAAAGTGAAATTCCAAGAACCAGTGTACTCAGAATGCAACTATGGAGCTATGTAAGTTGCTAAGTGCTTTTTTATACTTCTGTAGTAAAATAAAAACAATAAATGCTTTCTAAGCAATACATGCCAAGCATCTAAAATGTTCTTTTCCCTCCACTTCTGTGTCTAATTCTCACAGCCTGAAAAAAAAAAAAATGAAAATCAGATATTTAATAAAGAAAATTGATATACTAAAAGAAGCATTTCTTTGAAAACAGAGGTGGCTAGCAATGTTACCTGTCCAACAATCTCTTTTTGCCTTGACCACTGGCATTTATGTAAACACACATACACACAGCTTTCCTCTCATGGAGAGACAGATTGCCTTACATTTCTAAACCAGGTCGAAAACAGCCATCTGTGAAGAGATTTTGATGATCTGGAAAATGAGATTTTTAGATGACCTGTTCTTAATCCAGAAGTCCTTGCCTGCCAGCCTCTTTCCACGTGGAATGGTCATCACATTATCAGGAAAGGCACTTCCCCAACAAAACAGTACTGAAGACCCAGGCAATAGCAACAACCCCATGGCAGCTCGATACCACAGCCTCAAAACCACAGCACTTCTTCAGCAAGTAGTCATTAAGGAAAGCACACTACATTAATCACAACTTTTTACACATGAGGATCGTGTGGAAGCCCTCTCAGCTTCATGGAAAGAGCATCAACCCCAAATCTTTTGGCATGAAACTGAAGACCAGCACCAGTTGATATCTCTATTCACAGTCTAGTGATAGGAACATTTGGCATCTCTTAAAATCCCATTTGCACAGTCCACTTCACCAGTACACTCAGTGCCATACTACTATACTACCTCCTTTCCCTCTCACATCATTAAACTTATTCCATACGAGCTAGGAGCCTCCATAAAGATCCTTCTCTTGTCTGGAGCCTGTTCAGCTACAGCAAACAAGCCTTTCTGTCACTGTAACAATTGCTAAACCTGCTAAGCCACAGCCTGCAGGGTGAGCAGATTCAGACCCATCATTCAGAAGAGAAAGTAGCCAAATTCCCTTTCTCCTATACACATGTGATCAGACATTCCAGTTCTCCTTTTCCAGCCCTGAAAGTCCAATGAACTGTCCACGTATCTTGCTTTTTCTGAGTGTAACAGAAGCAGATGAGGATAATTTCATTGGAGAGCAATGAGAAGCTGCAGGCTGACAGTTTTACTTCTCTTGTAAGAAGAATGAACAGAGCGAAGGCTCAAAAGATCTTGTCATGATCTTAAGTATTTAAGTGCTTACAGCACAAGGGCTGTTAATCAAATCCCAGGGCTGAGAGGAAAGATGCCTATAAAGCAAGTTTCATGAGAGCTGCTTCCAAAATTAAGATACAGCTTGTACAAGACAAGAAGCATAATTCTCCTCAACTCTTTAATAACTGGTTGCATGCTACTTGCCAATATTGTGGTCAACAGCAGGCATCAAGTTTCTCTACAGATCCCCTTAGAATAGTAACTTAATCCCACAAAATAAAAAATACAGAGTCTAGCTGTTTTTAACAAAACTGAAGCTATTCTGTGTAAAAGGACACTTTGAACTTATTCTACTATTTTAAAGTAGAATATTGCCAGGAAAAAGGTGTTCTCAAGGACTTTACATTTGAATTCAGCTTTCCTGTGGCATTCTGGGTTAGCATTATAAATTGCTTTGATGTGACTTTTTTTTCATATTTCTGCAGAAAAACTGATGAACTAGCTAGACTCCCTGTGTTGACACAAAGTTAGACTCAGTTCCAGAGACATTTTTCAACCCAGCTTGTGTTTTGAAGACAGTACTTTGCATCAAGACATCTCATGCAACTTCCCAGCTGCATTTGATAGAGACTGGTGAGGTTTTTCCTATAGTTGCAGTACTGCAGAGACTGGCTACAGGTTGTTCTGGAACCTCTGAATTGTGGCCTTTGTTTAGATTGTGGGTTGTGCAGCTCTTGGTAGGTTTTTCGGTTTTGTTCCGAGGTGGGGTGTTTGTGAGGAGTTGTTTGGTTTGGTGATAGTTGTTTTTTTAAAAAAGAAAATCAGCTTCCCAAAGTTAATAAAAGACCTTCTCTCAGCAAAGTTTAAGTCACTGAACATCTGTTGTGCGAGGCCATGAGGGAGAGATTTGGGCTGCAGGAGGGGCAGAGTAGATGAGAGGAAGTAAATTTAAACAGGCTATTCCATCATGGAGCTGCACTGTGCAAACATTGAGCAACTTCAGCTATTTTTAGAAAAACAGTATGACACAGGAAATATAAGCAAATGATTTACAACATCAAACAACAAAATCCAACAACAATTAAAGTGTTCCCTTTTGAGAGCCCCTGTACTTCAGTATAATTTAAGGTTGTTGCTCTGTAGTAAGGAACCTAGTCATTGCAAAGGAACGACAGTACTGTTGTCAAAAACATCAGCATAAGCAAAAAGAAACGTCTGTGGAAACAAGTGTTTTCTCTTTCATTTCTATTATTTACAGACAAAGCCAAAAGTCACACCACAAAAAAATAAGAAAGAAGACCATTTTTATCTGTGTGCATTCCATTATTTTTAATTGTAGATGAAAAAGCAACAGCTGTGTGGAAAAAAACAACAAAATGCAAGCAATGAAAAAGGAGTGATCCCCTCTCTTTTCCAGGATACTAATCACTTCTATCCCAACAAGCGACCTCAAAATTTTTAGAGTAAAGTAACATGAAAAGTACAGATCTGCCAAAGGCTGTGTTTTGCTTAGATTAAAAACTACTAACCAAAACTAGCAATTGCTGAAAAGCCAAAGCTTTACTGATACTGTTAAGAAACTGTAACTGTTTCCTCTAATGATTCCGCTATCCACAATGGCTCTTGCTTTAAAATTACATCTTCACCAAACAGAATCTCACAGGATCAAGTTTACATCAGGTTAGTTTGGTCCTCTGGCTCCACAGTGTTCAAACAAAAAAAAAACCTGGCTATTGAGAAACTGGGCAATTTTGAGCACAAAACTTCAAGGTAATCTTGAAATCCATCTAAGATTTAGGAATTAATTGAGAAAAGAGTGTCTTCCTCCACGTTCAAAACACTCTTCCTATTACAAAATTAATCTTCATAAGAGAGAGAACAAGGTTTTCATATTTCCTCACTTGCTTTACTTTAGTCTTTCTTCAAGAGAAGTGAAAATAGGTACTTTCCTACAACGAGATCAAATTCTCTTTTCCCGTTTAAATATTCCCCATGTGTTTTCTTCACACATGACAAGCATCCTCTGCACTAAGGAAAAAAATATAAGGAAACCCTTTAAGAGAAGTGTGATCATACCCTGTTCTCAGTCTACATGATTATCAATGGGTTCTGAATGAAAGAGGGAAACTATACCTTTCTAGCTGTAGTCTATGGTGGCTGACAAATGCTATGCTACAAACTCAGCTCTCAGATTAGGACACTATCAAACCCATCCACAGTATTTGTTTTACTTTAGATACCAGGCCTTTATTTAAATAACTTTTTTTCCAGTAGAATGAAACAAAAAAATTCCACTTGGACATTACTAAGGTTGGTGTCTTATATGATTATAGATGACTTTAAAACTATTTCACTGTTGAATGGCCTGTATTGCACAGATGCATGACAACAATACACATGTATTTACATAACGGTGATTTCTTGTTGCTAGCTTGCAGTTCCATTAATAAAGCAAAACCAATAGCATCTCCCCCTCCAACATTTTAAGGTGCCTAAAAGCATTTGAGCTTGACTATTAAAGCAATCCCTTGCCAGCTTGCAGCACTGTGCAGCTAAACTCTTAAAGTCTGCAGATGCAAGCATACACTGCAACTGATCTACAACCCATGGACTTCTTCACAGAAAGTAAGAGGACAACGTGCCTCTGCTCTGAAGCCAGACTGCCTTAACTACAGCCACCACACAGTCTGAGAATTTCTAGAAGTGCCTACTTACAGAACATCCATACACTGACAGAACTGGACCATCATCACCATCCAAGATCCTAAACATTCCACTTATCATGTCAGCAGGCTTACTAAACAAGTATCTGCTTTTTCAGAAATCTCATCAGCAAAGGATTCCTGGCTCCTTGTTGAAATAAAATTTTCACTTTGAAAATACAGATGAAGACAAACTGACTTATGTACAGGGAGGAAATTACACTTGTAGCTACCGCTGCCTTAAGCCTTGGAAAGTTTTCAAATTAGAAGCTAAGAGAGTATGAGATTATTTTTAAAACAAACTGTAAAGATCTGCCCACAAATCTAGAGCAGTATAAGGGTCTTGACTGACCAGCACTGAGCAAAATGAACTGTAAAAAAACAAACAAGTATTCCCCCATCCGATCTCCCAGTGTCCCAGGTGGTGGCTAGAGGAAAACTCCTCCAAGGAAATGAAGTTCACAGGCACAAATAGCTAAGCATTTACTCGTTTTTGCTTCATCTGCAGTCACAGGATCAGGTCCTCATCTCACAGTACTTAAGACCGCAAATACTCATCTCTGCACAAAGTAACTGCCAAAATACAGCGTTGCCCGCCAGGGGAAACCAATGCAGCAGGATTAAACAAACTTCAAAGCAACACAGCATCACTGTTCTATTCCAATGGATATTCTCACAGAAATAAGAGCAAGACTCTAAATTTTGGTTGCAGTTAATCACCAAAAGCTGAGTGTTTTCCAAATATGGTAATATTTTTTGGAAGCTGAGTATTCCCTATGAGCTGCTTATCCACACCCACAGAATTCATACAAAGTTGAATTTTAACATATCTCTTTAGTCACCACAAACATCTTCCTCACACAGAATGAAAGGTAAACTATGAATGTGAACTAGTATTAGTAATGACTGTGAGTGTCTCATACCTGTGAGAATCAGCTGGGAATTGGAGACAGAACAAGACCACCACAAAAAACTTCACAAAAAAACCCAAAACACCACTATTTGGATTTCTATATATAATCTCATTTTCTCCCACACTGGTCTGCACCTTCGCCTACTTCAAAGCATTTTCTTGTCAAAACACTAATAACAACCTACAATATGAAAAGTGAAGCTGTTCATAAGCACCAGAATCAAAGTCTAATGTAGAACATCGATTCATCTTTCCATCTATTCAGGTTTTCATCTATAAACTATGACAGAGTTTATAACCATTTATTTCACCAACTTCCAATCCTTTACTGTGTCAGAACCCTAATTTGCTCTCAAGGCACAAACTAGACATTGGTCCTGGGGATATTCATAAGTTGCAATACTTTGCACAATTTAGATGTATTAACATCTACTGTTGACAAACTCCTGCGTAAAAGGATTTGGGTCATGAACATAACATATTTTCTGAATCATAATTTGTTGTCCATTGAATAAATACAGAGCTTAGCCAGCTATCAGCAGCAACATATTGGTGTTTACAAGCATGCTGTATATATTTTCCCCTCTCTCTTCCTATCTCTGATCTGGCCACCACACATTTTCTGCATTAGTTTGTCTTTCAAACTGCTACTTCCCACAATGAACCATCACCCCTAAAATCTCCTAGTACCAAGATAAAGAACTTCAAGAGCCTTCATAACAGCGTGTCAAGTAGTAGGGTTTGGGAACTGCTACTGTCCTAAAGTTGTTTGAAACCTCCATTAAATCTCAGCTCCATCAAACACTTCTAGGTACAGATAATTCAGCAAGAAGAGTTTCTGTCCCAAATACTAAAGTCTGATTCAGGTACCATGATAGTAAACTACCTATGTTAACAATTTTTGTTATTATCACTGCTTTTATAAATCACAAAGTTCAAGCTACTACTAGGTTTACAATGTAGATTTTGTTCTTAACCGTATAATGCAAGAAGCCAAGTTTGAGACGTGTTTTAGCACACTGAATTACTTAAAATTCACCTGCCTTATAGGCAGTTCTTTGCTAGTTACTATCAGTCCCGAATTTAGTATGCTAATTTCAATGGGATGCCAGTAATATGTAAGTTACCATGACTATAATACATTTTTTCCATGTAACGATGCTGCTGAACCCAAACAGCGAGCAGCGGGGGAGCACACAACGGGCAAGCAGGCAACAACCTGTGGTGCAATTCATTTTTTAAACAAGATTTCAAACAGTGATTAATCTGATCGCCCAGAGAAGGGGAACATCACATGAATCCTCGCCTGAGGAACAAACCTAACGAAGCAAGCATGACTCATTGTGCAGGCAATGTGATGAGAACCAAATGCTTGATCATCCAACTTCAATAACAATGGGAAAACACATTTACTTCTTCACTCCTCAGCACAGAGTATAGGTAACACAGGCACAACACCACAGGAAAAAAAAAAGCAAGAAGCTGAATACAGTCATTTATTTACAAGCAATGATCAAAACTACAGACTTCAGAAGTTTGTGTTGCTGTGTGCTCCAAAAACACATCACTTGATATAAGCAGCTGAGATTCTGAAGAAACGTCTAAGCCAAAATTACAATATTCCCCTGCAATTTCCACAAACATTCATATTATTAAAATTTGTGTTTACAAATGCATAACTTTTCATGAACTGTCTGCAATCCTGTTGCGTTTTTATGCAAAGTATAAAGTGGGTAATGGAAAGTGACCTACTTTCCTTTTCTAAATTATGCAAAGTGTTAATATAATGAAACTCTATTGATGCTGGTTTTCTTTCAGTCTTCTGGTTTCAGTTTACAAGTTACTCATATCAGTTGGAGAAAATGGGGTAAAGTCACTGATTGTGAAGTACTCATGAAGTGTTAAACACTTTGCATACTTACTACTAGTGAAAAAGCAGAAATAATTTGTCTCTGCAGACGTCAAGGAATTCAAAAACATGCACAAGAGGAATATCTGACAACCACTCCAAAATACATTCACAAAGTTTTATTGTCACACGCATCTTCAGTTTCATAATTCTAACACAGCACAAAACTACTCTGACTTTGCCTCAGTAGCAGAGGCCCAGCAGTAATGAGAGATGTACCAACAAATAAGACATTCTCTTTCTTAAAATACTTAATCCTACACAGATATTCATACATAATAAGGGAAAATTAAGTTTTAAAAAGGGAAGGGCAGGTAAAGGATATTTGACAGGATGAAAGTATAAAGGCACAGCATTCCTAAACATAAGGCAATACAAAAGACATACTAAAATTCAGTGTTCATCTTAATTTAGAAGTCTTATTCTGAAAACTTTGCCAAATCAAACCAAGATCCAAATGCACAGACCTTGAGCTAACACAGCTAGTTGATGACACTGGCTTTCTTTCATGACCCACAGGTGGAGAAGGCACTGAAACCAAGCTTGTTCCTCAGCCCAACACCAAAAAGGACAACACACATTTAAGTAAATTTAAACTCTCAGCTTTGAATCACAGTTATGTGGTGCAACTACCCAGTCATCAAAAGCCCAAAATACACAAAACCTTGGTTAACTCTGTCATCAGCACTTTACAGAACACATCAAGAAGGCAAAAAGTGATAATTTGCCCACACACATCAACTCACAGTTCATCTTTTTCAGAGCCCAACAGAAGTGAGAAAATCATGTTTTTCTTGCTGATACAGCATGTACTAGTTTTATCGCAAACTCAAAAAACAGAAACCAATAAATTCTTTCCTATTTATTGAGGGTCACATGAAGCTATGCTATCACATGCAGCCAGTGTCAATAGGTATCTAAAACTATACAAGAGCCATATCAAGTTGTCTTAAAATAATCTTCTCAAAACCCTGTGCACATTCATTGCCTGCAAAAAAACAGGAGATTGGAGTCAGGGAATGCTTCTGATAATCATGTGTAAAATGAAGCTGATTTCTGGATTATATCACACACTTTCACAGACCGTAAGGAAGTTCTTCACAGACATTTACAATAACCAGCTGCAAAAGTTAAAGCACATAAATAAACATGCCCATCCAAAGACTATTTGTTGGATAAAAATATTCTCTTTTTTTACCTTTTAGGGTAGAACACAACTTCCATAGACTAGATGGACAGTCATAACTTTTAATGCTGTGAGATGGGGATGAACACACCAGAGATTCAGCTACCAAAACAAACGAATGCTTCTTTGCAGGGATCACCCAAGAATGGAAAGTCATTCATTCAGCCTCAGGTAACCCCTTTCTCATTTCATGTGGTTTCAAAAGCAGTCCATTTATTTTTACAAAGCAATACCATGCAGCAGAGCTGCTCTGTGCAGGAAGTTTCCATCCCCATGCAAGAAGCTAGATTCCATCCCAGTTCTGCTGCACATTCCATCTGTGATTGTGCATAGTAAGTCACACAGCAAACTTCCATGGTCAAACTCCATCCCTCTCCACTACTTCAGAATCAAAATGCAACTTCAGATCCCTCAGATGAGACCACATGGGAGCAATGCATTACAGTGTTTGCTAATGCAACTGCATGAAAGACTGCAGAAGCTGCATCTGAGGGCCAGCAAAGCCATCCCAGCCTGACCCCCCTGCCTTACACCACAGGGCTCTCCTGTGCAGCAGGACAAGATCAACACCTTGGTGTGGGAAGCCTCCTGCCTGCTGTCATAACAGCACAAGGGAGGAAATTCAACACAAAGCAGAATTTACCAACGCAGAGCAGGACTAGACAAAGCACCTGGTCCTTTTAATAAACAGGTAAGACAAACAGCTTCCAGTAAGTGTGACAGGAAATATCTTACTGTTAGCAGTATATACTTCCAGCAGTGCTATCACATCCATACAGAGAAAAAAATGGCCCCCAAGAGCTTTACTGTAGAAAGAACATCAATTTAGGCATGAAAAGGGTACTAGAACTGTTGCAAAGCAACCTGGCAGAAAAATGCCTTGTGACAGAAATCACTTCAAGAGGAAGGACACTCTTCATGGGAAGCTGCCTGAAGTACTCCATACCAAAACAGAAAGGCAGAGGAACTCCCCAATGGAGAGAGGGAATGTACACACAACATAGGCACAGAGTATCACAGACCTAAGTCCAACTGAGTTCCACTTAGCCAATGTAAGTTCCCACTAAGGCAAAGTTCACCTCTACATACTCCAACACTGTTATATCTCAAATAACCAGGCCATAATCACAGCACAACCATGTTGCTGCCAGCTGTGGAGTTAAGGGATCCAAGAAAAGATACTTTCTTCTCATCTTCCCAAGATAAACCGTTTGTGAATAGGAATGTTAATTATTTCCAAAGGCGTGCAGTCAGAGCAAATCTTTCCTAAACTGAAGATTTTTGACTCATGGGGGTTTCTGCAAAACAAACTACTTGTTTCTTATTTCCAGCTCTAACTCGTTCTGAAATTAATATACTTGCATTATAAATTCAGAAGTGAGGGAGTGAGTATACCTGAAAGCAGGAAAACAAATGCAAGTTTGCTATTCAACCAAAGAAACTGCCTTAAAAGGTTGGCAAAAATATCAGTCTTTAAAAAAATCATCTGCATAGGTAACAATATTCTGGGTCACTGCTATTTGCATATTTCTTGGGAGTTCTTACAGTTATCAATCAAAGCTTCTCTCCTTTGAAAGGCAGATAGATTTCTGTACTAATACATTCTTAGCATACATAAGATACTCCTCCAGAGAAACAGCAAACACTGTTTAATAGCCTACGTTTGATAGGAAAGCTCAAAAGCAAGTATAACTGATTTTCAACTGAATTGCAAGTCAGGGTCATTTCCTGCACTCCAACACACTCATTCTGTGTCAGAAGACAGGAGTTATAAGGGGGGTTTTAAGCAGGGAGTAACAATGTTCTCATCTGTTTCAGTAACACTACAGCTTCAGAGCCACTTGAAGCCATCACAGGCCAGTTGACTGCTCACTGCCCATCTTCCCCTGTGTGATGCAGAAACACATGTTCATGTGCTATACAAAGCCATTAGGCAGAACAGACCACATCAGCTCAGAACAGATCTTGTGCAGCCATTAGCTCTGACACTGTAGAGGATCCTGATGGATCCACACCACAGTCTTTTGCCCTGTTGCAAGAAATGGGGTAGCAATGAGAGTGAACAGGACAGGGCTTGGGCAGCTGCATGGCACTGGACATATTTCATACAGGTTTATGGGATGTAAACTCCTAGAAGATTTGAGGCTACAATCTCAAGCACTTGAACTACAGGCTCATTTTTCCCGGCTACTCTTGCTAGTGTTGTTCTATAATGCCGTTGATCTAAAGACTAAAGCAAAAGTAACAAAGTCTCTGAAAAAAAGAATCTGGGCTACTTACAGGAAGATCCTGTTCAATTCATCATCATTCTCCATTCAACTCTCTATTACCTGACCACCACTTAATGCTCTTTGCTGGTTAACCTCTCCACTCTTTTTACTGTTGAGCCCTTTAAAAAAACAGCCATTAGTACTGCAAAGTTTTACAGACCTAACAAAGCCTTTCTATCAAAATCAAAGGGCAATAAGAAAGCCAATCTATGTAAAATAGTACTGAATCTTGGCCACTCTGCAATGCTTGAGCTCAAATAAAACAAGTTCAGCTTTTCTTCAAGGCATCCTTTGACAGTCAACTGCTCTATTTTCATTTATCCTTCCCTTTATTCAGTTGAATCACCATTGTGATTGAAGTTTATACTGTACATCATCTTTCATGATGTTTCTCACTCCTTATCAAAATGAAGTCTAAAATACAATCAAGAAACCTACAATGTAACAAGCTATTCAAGTGCATCCACACCCTATTTGCCATCAGTAACACTTATTCTCCATCGGGGAATTTAGTATTTTCCCCAAAATGGTGTCACCAGCTGATGCACATGTTACCTCTAATCCCTGTCAGCTGAAGGGGCCAGGCCACTGGCTCTCCATCCCAGTGCTTTCCCTGAGGTCAAGTACAGCCACAGCTTCACTGGCTCAGCACACTGAAGATGGCACGGTGTGGCCATGAGTTACTTTTCACATTGGATCAGCAGGTTCAGCCAGCTCCACTGCTGCCTGCCAACCTGCACTGGAGGGCAGAAGGGCCCAATAACAGCCCCTCTACGAGACAATGCACAGTTACAGCAAGTGAAGTGTGTCCCATTAACACTGATCTCTCCAGCTGTATTCAAAGCCAGCTACGGAGGAAACAGCAGAATCACTGCTCTACCAAACTCATTACAGTTCCTACTGCAAAACCACATTTCCCCTCTTAGCCAGCAGAGTTATTCCCTGTGATGCACATGCAAACTGAAGGTAAGCAGACCTATTGGACTTCATTAAAAATACTGCCTTGAGATTATTCACAACAGCTGTTTCCTCTTCAAGTTAGTGGAAAACAGATGGCAACATAACAAGAACTAGATAATTTTAAAAATTAACTCTAAAACATGACACTTGTACAGGATGTCTTCCACTCATGCATCTCCAAATGGGATAGTAAAAATAAATTGATGCCAAATGTCATTTTGCTAGTACAATATAGCATAATTAACATATCAAGAAGAAGGGCAGAACAAAGAATACTTCAAATTGCACAGAAAAGCTGCATGTTGTGTAGAACACAAAGCTGTTATTGTAGATTCCCTACAAAACCACTGAGAACATTGTTTATCTTCTCTGTCAAACACCTGACAGCCTGACAGCATCAAGACACCTACAAAGCATCAAGACAGTGCAATTACAGGTGTGGAGAACAGGGGTGTATACTTTTTAATAATCATTAGCAATTTCAGTCAAGATTCACTTGGGTGGGAAACAGCAAGGAAAATATTTAAAGTCATACAAATTATCTCTGTGAGCATAATGAGGGGATTTTATTTGTGTCAGTCTGGCTCAACTGCAGCCCATCAGCTGCATTTCATGCATATTCCATATGCTAAAGAGTAGAATTTAAGGAACTTACTATAAGCACACCACTGTAACAGTTTAAACACACATTGAGGGAGAACATATATTATTGAGCTATTGCATGTTAAACCAATTTCTACTGAAACATCAGCATCTATGGACAGACAGCAATGAATCCTTAATCAGTTATGCATCTACAGGACCAGTTTAGAGCCAAAGGAAAAATTTTGAACAGAAATGAAAGCTATGCTTCTGACCACCTACTTTATGGAAACAGTTTAGGGTAAGTGGTTATCTTTTTTTTCTAATATGCTTAGCACTGAAATGCAGTATGCAACAGACCCCTGAACTACCAGCTCCCATTTCAAGATCTACTAATGCCTCTGAGTCTCAAATTTAGAGTGAAGAAAACAATGCTACAACACTTCATTTTTCAGGGCAGACTCCTGGAAGTGACTACTTAAGTCTGATGTACATTGAAAAAAGGTGCAGCTTTTTTTCCCTGGCAGAAGAATTCATTAATTTTAAAAGCTTATAAAGTAGTCTGTGCCGATCCAGACAACTTTCCAAACTCCACTGCAGATCCACCGAGAAATACACTCACTTCTATTCTCCTACTCCTTTAACATGCCTGGTACGAGCCTCCACCACCTATTCTGTTAACATTTCTAAAAATCAAGGAAGTAAATAACCAGAGCAGCTAGACACCATCTTTACAGTACAGCAAAACTCGTCCAAAAGAAAACTCATGTCCCCCTTAAAAAAAACAAAACTTCAAGCATAAAACAAACATAAATTGTGCCAGATGCTTAACACATTTAGAAAGAGATGGTCCTAAAATCAGCTCTGGATACACTCAATCCTATCACTGACAGTGCAACCCAAGCCATAGTCCCTGTGACTCTTCCACCCATCATGTTTATTGCTGTAATTTGAAGCCAATGTGCCTCAAAAGAGTAACACTTGTGGTCAGTAAAGCATATATACACACTGAAATACTGTTCTCCATAATAACATATAGCATATATTAATAAAATACACTGCACACAGTCACAACCTGCATAATGTATACTGTAATAATTAAGTAACTGCTTTACATTATATGGGTTTTATACTGCATAGGCATGTGTTACAGAAAACCCTACACAACTTGCAAGTAATTTTTAACTTTGAAACTCTCTCTGTTCAGATAACATTTAAAAACCTTACTTTCATTTCTGACTACTTATTCTGCTGGGTTTTGATACAGCTTTATCTGAGATGAAAGAGTTCTCTATTCTCTTTCTACAAGCATAATCAAATATCACATGCTGCTATCTTTTACTACATCATATATACATCTGAAGTGTCTGGAATAATGAAAGTGTTTGGCATTGAAGAAGCAACTAGTGAAAGAGAACAATTACAGCAAAAAGAAGGTATTTCTTTCCATGTTATTTTATCTTTCTGACTTCCATTCTAAGGGTAGAGATTGAATTTTGCAACTTGCCCACTACATTATTCAGCAAATTTGTGATCTCAAGCAAGACAGTGAAGTCTCTGACATACTCATGTACTCTCTAGCTGTGACTGTATGAATCAACTTCCTCTATTTATGGAAACAGGGTACTAAATTAACTCTTGCCTTGGCATTTATCATCGACAAGCTTCATTCTCAAATTCACAGGATAATATCCTCTGTCCAGCACAGTCTGCCATTACAAGTTGTTTAACTCCTGCTGGCATGGTAAACCAAAGTTGACACACACTCATATTGCAGAGGTAAAAAAACCAAACCAACAAACTGTTACCATCTAGTGAAACACAAAACTCAAGTAAATGACACCCAGACTGCCATTTCCCATTATCAGACCCACACCCAGTGCTGTTCAAGGTGTACCTCTTCCATTCGTTCTCTTCCTTCTGTAAAGGCAAAGTAGGTATAAACACATGTATCGAAAATTTGTCTTGTAGATTAGGAACTGAATCTCCAAATCCTTAACATAAATCCTGCCTCATTTTCTCCAGGAATCAGAAGTCAGAAATGCTGCCAGTCAGGCCTACATTTAAATGGAAGGAGATGGGGAACATGTACGGTTGATAACTGCAAAATAACACCCTAAAATAAATCTGCCAAGGAATCCAATTACATCACCGAGCTTTAACCACTTACAGTGTACTTGCAGGAATGAGAAGGACACCCATTTAACAAGCTTCCTTCCTCTTTAACAAGCTTCCTTCCTCATCCTTTCTCATCCTTTTGCCCCTCGACACATCCCCATTTGAAACGCTTTACAACAGCCTGTATCAAAGGGATTATCTAAAATAAAGTTCTCTCCCTTATTATCATTAAGAGCTGCAAATTAGCAGCACAGCTAACACCCAGGGGAAGATGTTTACTGAATAGATAGTACAGCTCTGTGGTCTTCCCAGCAGGGAGGAAAAAGCCACTTAACCAGATAAGCCCTCCTTTCAACTTCTCTACACTTCTACCTCCCTGCTGTACCACTTCAGCTCAAAGGAGCACCTAATCTAACTTAGACGGTGCCAGAATCAACACTGCACTTAAATAAAAGAACTCACATAAACTCCAGCACTAACAGTCAAGCCAAGCCATAAAGAAACATTCAATAACTTACTGAACACATCCCATGGGTGCTCTCTGCTACTTTGTTTTGGGAGATCCTATACCACTTTCTTTACATAACAGTTGTGAATTTCCTCCCCCCAGCCCTGTAACTGTTGTCTCCTTAATCTTTGCTTAACTTGATTGCCTGTCATATCCCTGCTCTTATACAAGCAAGATACCCTTAAACATATGGGAATGCTTCATGTCATGCAGCGAGGAATTACTAAACCCACAAAGTGCAGACTTCATGAGCATCTTAAGAGAAGATAAAAATCTCTAATTTGATTATGCAGAACAAGCCTCAGATGTGTTTAATAGTACTCCAGTATGTGAATTTACCATAATACACATTTAGACTACAATTCAAAATATTTCACATTACTTATCATTGCCTTTTCAGGAAAGGGAAAAAATATTAACAGTGATAACTTGTAACTCTTTTAACGGGGCAGAACCAAAGATGAAGATGAGGAACCACATTTTGCAAGTACTGCTGATCTGAGACACACCACTGTCTTTCAAAGCAGCATTCAAGGAAACTTGAATGCAAACAGAACCAATTCTTTCATCTCAAGTACAGGTCTGCAGGGAGAACCACAATTGAGTTCATAAGCTAATTTCTACACAACCCTCTGCTGCAAAGACTCCTTCAACACAGCTCCCACAGAAATAACACAGAGAAGCCTCTAAAAATCCTTCTGGGGAAGGGGGAAAGAAAAGAGGCAGGAAACAAAAGAATACTGAATTATAATAGGTCTCTTCTGTTAATCATGGGAATGCTGCAGGTAAGATGTAAGGGCAGACTGCACACAGCCTGGAGAGAAGTAAGAGCATATACCAGAAACTTCACAAAAATCAGACACCATTTTCAAACCACAGAAAGATGGAAGAAGAATAAATCGCTAAAAAATGTCATAGAATGAGAACAAGGTATTAGTCAAAGTACATGGATGAATAAAGGCACAAAAACACAGCTGCAAAAGGTTAAAGAGACTTCAAGAGAATTTACTTTCTGTCCATCCCAACAGTCTGATTAGCAATCATTGTAACACACTGTAGCAACAGCTACCTAATACCTCGTGCCTCCCACACTCGCCCTTATCCACACGGGGCTGTGGGAACAGCCGGCACCCAATGCGAGCCACAGCGGCTGCAACAATCACAACGGGGGCTGCCTCCCCTCGCACACAGGATGCGTTTTATTGCCACAGTCCTGTTACAAAACATGCAGCCTATCTTCTGTTATTGCATCTCCACTTCCTCTTTTCACTCTTTACGATTCACACCATGGTTATCCCGGGATCAGGAACTTCAGAAGGTTTTATGTGACTTAAGGCCGGCCCGGACAGATCTTACCCAAATACGCGCGGTGCCAGGGCGCTGAGCGGAGCCTCCCGCGCCCTCGGGGGTCCGCGGGCCGGGCTGCAGGCCAGTGTGACACAGCGCAGCTGTGTAAACCCGAGCAGCCTGCTGGGAGGCAGCCCCGGGGAAAGCACTGCAGGAGGCCTCACCGGACACCCTGCCCCGCTCCAGGGCTGCATTCCAGCTCAGACCCTTGGCCCTTGTCCGAGCTCCCCAGGTTTGTCTGCACCCGGCCATTTGCCTTACCAACCCTGACTCTGCCCTGATGACTTCAATTCTGGTGTTACCTTGGACCTCCTCATCACTACAGAGTCCTCTGGTGGTCACCAGGCTCTTGTGTGACCCTGGCTAAATCATGAACCTGCTCTACCCTTGTTTGGCTACCACGATTCCCCACCTCACCGACAAGCTCACTGCCCTGCCTGCTCTGTTGTCATGCTCAGCTTCCAGCCTGCCTTTTTAATCAAGTAATCCACTTTGTGCTCCGTGACAAGTGGAATAGGATAGCCTCACATTAAATTAATCTTTTGTTCATTCAGTTCTGCTCTAAATATTAATAAAACACACGCTTATACCAGCAGGGCACTGGAGTTCTGTTACTAAGGTCACAGGGATCAGTGGAGTATTTAACCATTGTTATTCAGAACAGGGCAACATTTGTCAAGGTTAAGCAAAAGGTTATGTTGTAATGTAAGTGAACAGTAGCTTTTCAAAAAGGTAAGCAGCTAGAATACAAAATGAAATGTATTACTAAGGCTATAGCAGACTTCTCTACATTGTTTAGACTCCAAGCAACTACAACAGAAGTTATTTGCACAAAACAATGTTCTACATCAGGACTGAGACCTTGGTAGTGCAGTGCTCAGAATTCCATTACTGTTAGCTTACAGAAAGGCAAAAACTGTATTAAATATTGCAGATCAACAGGGAGAGTCTAACAAGCATGGGAGGATGGGTACACAGGCAAAAGAGAAAGCAACAATTTAGTACCAGTTTCTTAATAATAGATTCCTCTTTTGCTTCTATTCTTCAGAACCAGAGTACTAAAGCTGTTTTCTGCTAAACTCTTCCTACATCTCTCAACTGTTTCAGCTAAAACAGGCAACATCAACTCAAGACAAGTCAGCTTGTCCAGCAAACATCCAGGTATCAAAATGAAGTATTAGGCAGCCCTTGGCTTTTGACTTTAAAATAATTCAATCAAAATCCCAGAGAACAGAAATCAGTATCTTTTCTGATCCTTGTAAGAAATTCTTGCTCTAGTACTGCATTTCATTTCTTTCATACTGCTTATGCCAGGCAGACTTTCATTGTAAAAGCCCTATCGTGTCAGGAAGACACAGAAGGCATTTGACTCCAAGCGCAGATTGACAAGAACAGGATCTTGAAAGGAAGGAAGCAAGACTTGGCTAGGCACAGAAACAGAATCCTCCTTGTCCTCCCCTGTCCCTTCCTCTGGCAAGGTTCTCTCATCACTCTGGGCACTGCTTAGCCAAAGCCAGCTGATTCCATCTCTCATATAGCTGGGAGAGGTGCTTGTGAGGCAGCTGCACTCTATATCTCAGTAGGGGAAGGCAATCACAAATGCAGGAAGAAAGAAGTTTGACACAATGGAATAACAATGGCTGGATACATATTCAGATCCAAGATCCTTCCCACATCAACAAAATTGCCTTCCAGAAAAATTTAGAATTAGTTGGAAATTGGCACCATGACTGGTAAATACCATTTTTCTCTCTTGTTCCCTACTTAAGAGAGTCAACTCTACCTTGAAAAGGCTGGATGATTAAAGATACCACTGTACAGTAAGGAATGCAGCAAAAGAGCTCAACAACAATGCCAGAGTAAGCGTTGAACTAAACACATGGGCAGAAAACCATGCATTCCACTGCAAGAACAAAATAGATGATGGCAATGATAATAAATTAATAATAATAAAATAATTATTCTTTACACAAGTATTACCCATCCCATGGGCTGAAAGCAGTATAGTGTTTTTCTTTTAAAAGTAAATACATAATCCTGTAAAGGTAAGAATGTTGTGTACACAAAGGGAGTCAATATTACAATGAACAACCCTCAGGATGGTAACTCTGAGTTTCAAGGGTTTGACTCTGAAAGCTCACCAGTGCTTAGCAGACACGGGTAAACAATACAAGCCTTTTAGACACTGATTCCAGCTGCCAGGAACATGAATGAAGACATATGTCTGATGTCATAACATCACAATGAGACAAACATCCAGGCTGTTTTACACGCTGAATAGCAGCTAAGTATTTCAGTAACTTTCCTAAATCAGGCTGTCTTTCAAAGGATTTGCATGAAAACTCATTTATCATTAAAGCTAATAAGGTAATTAGGGAACTTTTAAAATTACACCTGAGGAGACTGTAAAATGAATTAAGTGGGCCAGGTCAAACTTACTGTCTTAAATCTTGAAGGTTTGGGGCTGAACCACCCATTTTGGATTATTACAAGAGTACAAACCAATTTTGTATCACAGTGATTACACTGGCTACAGCTAAGCCGTAACTCCTGATATGATTCTAAAGCCTGGGTGTAACTAAGGACCTTTCAGAGGCATCACTAATGCCACAGGTGATGACAGAAGATGTAGAGCAGTATCCTTTTCAGTTAGTTTTAATTTACAGAAATCTCAACCTCCTTCCCTTTCCCCTCCGAAAGCTCTCAATCACAGCCCTACAACAGAATTCACGTTAGTCCCCATCAACATCCAAGTAAGTGCTTCATTCCTCATTCCTCAAAAGAAATACTTCAACATACTCTTGATATTAAGCTATTTTGTTCCAAAGATTCTACTTGAATGGTTGTTGAAAAAAAAATTTAAAATCCTGATTAAAGTAAAGCTAACCCATTGGCTCAAAATCATGTTTAGAGGCTTTATATTGTCGTCATCTTCATCCTATGCTGGCCTATTTTAGTGCTAATCTCATGTTCCCAAATGAAAACTATCTTCAACAAATAGAAAGCAATGCAAGACAAAAAAAAAAAAAAAAAAAAAAAAAAAAAAAAAAAAAAAGTAGCACACAGTGGCTGAGCTATGGCTCATCCTTCCCACACCCAGTTCCCCATGCAGCTGTGAAGGCTCAGTACTGCAGCACAGCTGGTTTCAGGTATACCACAGAGGTCAGAGAAGCAACACACTGTCAGAGAGAAAAAAAATAACCACGCATACTTATCCAAAACAATGGTAAAATGGCAAGAAAAAATATCAAATAAATGCACATGATACCTGCACTAGATCGAAGTGCACTGTGCTTTGCCTCTGTCAAAACCCAACCAAAGAGAAATATCCCAATCCTATCTCCTGCAGGTTGATACCCTAAAAGATACATACACTGCAAAATGTTAGCTTTTCACCATGACACTGAAGACACTAAATGTTATACCTACAACAAAAGCACAGATAAATCACCATCACTGCCTCCTCCAGAAGGGAAATCAAATTCCTGTCTTTAAGGCACAGCTACAAGGTCATGCCCTGCTGCTGACTCCATACTCTGAAGAAAGGAGGTAGAAGCTCCTGTCCATATCTCATATTGTGGAGTTCAGGAGAGCAACAGGGAATCTGACCTAGCCCCATACCCAGTTTTTTCTCACCACTCAAGTAGTGGGTTTTTCAGATCACATTTTGTAGCACTGAGTTAACCCCATGCAAGGCCAGAGGAGTTCTGGCATATCTGCAGCCTGGTGCTAATTCACAGACATGTAAGCTCTTATTTGGTCCTAAGCCCTTCCTGGATAAGATATTCACGGCTGACCCCATTTCATTCTGCCACCGTGCAGGGTCTGTTAAGCACAGAACTTGCTCCTATATGTTTCCCAATGCAGTTTATATGGTACTGCTGAAGTAGAGACCCCACCTTACAAGCATCTGGTACTTCTGGTTATAGCTCAAACAGCCACCAAACTAAACCTGAATAAGATTCCACTGGATCAGGAGAAAAATAAACCTTAAATTCCAGATACTCACCCTCCACAAGAAAGTGAAGGCCATATTCAAGAGCATGCAGTACAAGTTACTTCCAGGACCAGATTACCAATTCCCATTACCAGAAGCAGGGCACCAGCATACCAATAATTTGCAGGTGTTGTCAGGAAACTTTACTAACCACATTTTACACTAGACTGTTACAGAGACTGGTTACATTTAATACTGAAGCTGGCTTTAAAAGTAATTCAGCTCTTTTTATTTTCCACTATCAAACTCACAACTTTCTGGAATACTGTCACAGAATCGGGTGTCAAAACACTATCAGCCTGTTGGAGTTTCACTTTTACTGAAATGATTTTGCTCTATTCCAACATTCCAAATTCCCCCAGGCACTTTTCATTCCCTGTCAAAAATCACAGAATCACTACTCAAAAACAGACAGGAAGGAGTATTGGTCTGAATAGAAACTAGCTTTTTTCCTCCCTCTCAGAAAATTTTGCTTAGTAGGCCTAAAAAACAAAAAGCCATGAGCGAGTAGGCAGAGGCACACTATCTCGAAATCTAGTTCCTTCCAACTCTAACATGCAACACAAATCTCCTGAAGCCCATTGCAGGCACCACCCCACAGAGCAGAGAGGTTGGCTCTACCCATCAGTAGGAGAGGGAAGGGACACTAAGGGCTCCCCCAGATTTGAACAGGGCTGAATTTATGACCATTGACCACAATCTCCTTTCTAAGCCATCATCATCTCTGAAGCACCTAAGCCTATTCTGCAGCAACCACCTAGAGCTCCTGTTAGTGGGAACTCTGGTGTTCACAGTGGTCACACAGAGCCATCCAAGAGCTGCTGGCCCTCAGCATGCAGCAAAATTAATTACGTGTAACAATCTACAAACACAGGGTAAGACAAATATTTACAGAAGAGTAGTGCTGGTCAACTCCTACCTTACACTTAGGGCAGGAAATGCTCATAGAGCACAAATGTGGTTCTTCAGGTATCTTAACAATTTGAAATTTTAATAATATGCAACATCAGCCAAAGTCTTAAACATGAAATATGTACACTGTAAACGTGACTACAGTGTAAATGTGGCCACAGAACATTTGCAGAAATAGTTGATAGGTTCTCTCTCTTATCTACCAGGGAATATTTTACACAAAACTCAAAACTTGAACATTATGTTCCTGGAGGTAAAATGCAACTTATCATTTGAGGAACTGAACTAATATGTCAATGAACCAGTGCTGCAGGGATACATACTCTGAAGGAAGTCTCCTAGGACCACACTTGGTCTAGGCTACTGAAAATTTGCACAGACCAAGATGAGAGCCTTACTAACAGTTACAACAGTGCACAAAATTTACAGGAGCACAGCTCCTCTGACTTGAGCAGAGCAGGTACAAGTTCTCTAGGACCTTTACTGCATCCCTGAAACAGGACATAATACAGTCTAAAAGCAACAATAATCACCCAAAGAGCAAGATGGCTTCTGGGTTTACCAAATTCCCAGACACACTGAGCAGCACAGTTACTTATATAAAAGTGCAGAAGATGTGAGAACCTTAAAAATGGTTCTGTACCCATACAACATGCTGAAAGACACACAACTGCTGGAGTTTCACAATTCTATCACTATTTTTGCATACCTTGTGGGAAACAAGTAGCTCTTCCCTCAGCTCTTTTTATCATGTAGAAAAAACATGATGTGCAACTACCTCTGTGTACAACCTATTTCATGTAATCAATTATGTATCTGCTGTCAGGGACATTTGGAAAAAAAAATCAAAGGAAGACAAGAAACTGTACTGATCAGATCTGCAGAAGAGTGACAGGTCTTAGTGCTAGCATTCTTTGCTTATCTCTGCTAAAATGTACTAAAAGCAGCTAAAAATAAGATAAATACTTCCCCAATATTAAGTTCTCCATGACAGCAAATGCTGCCATTTCAGAGATACTCCAAAATCAAAAATGGAAGGGAAAACAGCAAGCACATTTTTAAAGAGAAAAAACAATGCTTCAAACAAATGCTTCAATGCTGTAAGTCTCATCTTCAGAGCAGGTGCTTAGTGAAGAAGTTTTTCAACATATATTGTACCATTACAGAGTTTTCATGACCAGTGACAGCACAAAGAATGAAAGCTGCAGTCTCAGAAACAGCCCACAAATGGCAACAACAGAAGAGCCAACCACTGGACTATGAAGAACTTGCACTTGTTCTGGAAAACTTGGGGCAGCCACTCAGATGGGTAAAGTATTCATAAAAAGCATTGTTTTTTTCAGGAAGAACAGAACAACTACCTGCAAAAATGAGAGCAATTCTGTTAGACAACTGAATCTCCTCTTTTTCTACTATGAATTACCTGCAACAATGCAATCCCAACCAATAAATCTAACTTGAATATGGCTGTTTTGGAAAGGATGGATTGGTTTTGTTTTAGACACACACAACTCTCACAGTGGTCAGAGCTCAGTTTCCCAAGGTTGTGCTCATGTGTTCTATAGCAGTCACCAGCCTTTCAAACCAGAATTGAAAAGCAACTGTAGGATGTCACACCCTGTGTCTTCTGCAAAATAGATCTAATTTTCCATTACAAACTGGTGATTGTTCCTGGGCAGGGGAAGGGAGGGAGAGAGGGAGGGAGGGAGAGACTAAGAAAGGCAGCTTTTGTACTATCTACCAGATTTTCCTTCTATTTCTACCACCCTCCTTCCTACAATTCTACAGGCTGAACTACAGCCAGATAAATCAACGAAACTATTTTTCACTGAAATATGACAACAAAGCATCTGAGAAGTTTCATAACAGTTCAATTTCACTGTTCAATTACACTGTTAAACACAAGTACATATTTGAGAACTCACTAATTCGTTTAAAATGCACATCTCAGAAGATGCTAAGAGAACCAGCTTTCAGAATGTTGCACTGTAGTACTCAATGAAACAGGAAATGAGGAACAAAGAAAGGAATTTCATAGATTCCAGATGTACTTTAACACCAGCTGGGAAATACAAGCAAGAATCAACTACAGCCTTGTAAAAAGCTACCACTAGCTAACTGTTTTCTTCTAGAGTTCTTGAACAAAAGTAAGTAGCTGTAAACAATTTGTAAATAGAAATATTTTTAGAAGGAATTGGAAACAGTAATAAAAATAAACTTCTTCCCCTCCCTCCTATTTTTAAGGAGTTTAAAACTCAGCCACCAGTTCACCTGGCTTTTTGACGTTTTTTTTTTTTAAACATAAGAAATCTGTATAAACAGTCATAACAAAACAACAACTGTAAATTAAGTATTTCAAGTTGTTCATTTTCCAATACTTGGAATATTAAAGCTGAATGAAACTCACAAGCAAGAAAAATTTAAAAAACAGTAAAGTTGATTTATACTATATGCCTTCCATGCATGCAACTGGAACTGGCCAGAATTTAAAATTGCAAATTGCTATAAAAGAAGTTATCAGTCACTTAAAATTTTTATTCCTATATCTATAAATTAAAACAAAACAAAACACCCTCCAGATTAAAAATCCTGGAAATAAAACTCCTTCACAAGTTCAAACACCCTTCTGCTCCCTGTGTAACACAACATCTCCAGTGTTTCATCTTCCCCTTTTATGAAACACAAACTCAGACCTTTCAATGCAAACTTCTTCTAAATGGATTTTGAAATCTCTTAGTAACAAGTTCAGAGACAAACAGACAAGGGTATTTCCTCCCAAAGTCACTGTAACATATGAAAAGAAAGCTTAAGCATGCATCTTATGGAACACAGATCCGTGTGTCCCCCTCCTCCCCTCATCACAGAAACAGGTGTTCCCAGCTTCAACACTTTTCATCCATTTGTTACACTTGGAAGAATTGAGATACTTCATCTGATGTTCATCCAGCTACTAGCAGCCTATAAAAGTACATTGATATTTATGCAAATTAAACATTGCATCAAATGCTACCTGTCCAAACCTACCAGTCATTCTTAGAGAAGTGAAACCCTCTCACCATCACATCACACTAACCCATTTCAATCAGTGGCAATGCAGTCACACTCCAGCAACAGCAACAGTACGATTCAGTTGTTGGTCTAATGAAGGGACCTTCGTTTTGCCCCAGTGCTCCTGAGAGGTAGTAACAGGCAAATGCACAAGTCTCTAGTGAAGTAGAAAGAAACTGTAATACTTCAGAGGTCTGGAATGAAAACTGAACAGCAGAAACATTAATCAGAAGCCTCAGAAGTCTTCAACATTTATGTTCTTTCCTCAACAGACTTCAAAAATACAAAAACACCATGTTTTTCCCTTTCAGGCAGAAGGAGGAAAACCCCCAAACAAACCTCAAAGATCTCAAGCTTTCCACTGAATATATGAAGTGTTTTACAGTTGGCAATGATCCATTAAAATTTGAGAAAGGAAAACAGGGCAAAAATATTCCAGTTCTTCATAATTTTGAAGCTTTACATCTCATTTTGCAAAACTTTCACCCAGAAAGTCTTCTATAGGAGGAAAACAACATGTGAAGTTTCAGGGAAGTTCCTTTCCCCTTGGTAGAGGTTAGGATGGGAGAGGAAGGAAGTTAGATTTGTTTTGTTTTTACTCCAAAACAAAGCTTTTATTTGGATCCTAAATTCAGTCACCAGTTCACTACATAGAAGAAATCTGACACTGCTAAAGAACAAACACTTCATAAGGTTTAGCAAATGTCAGTAAAATCAGAAGGTCAGGATGGGCAAGACCACAATCAGCTTTTCAGTTTAATAAAATATAATTTGTTTTTAACTCCAAGCTTGAGCTTTTCCTTGGTGTAACCACAAAATACATAAACCTCCAGTACTAGAAAGTTTAAAAGCACAGCATTAAGACTTAATAATGCGTATTTTGACTATTATAAGCCTTAGGTGACTTGCTCCCCAGAAGCATTAATAGTCCACTGGCATACACACGCTAATTTTTCTTTGACACATTTGGCTGAACATTTGTTGGTTAGATCAATACGAGCAATGCAATTGTCTGATATTTACATCTTTTACAGTATGCAGCCAAGTCTACAAGCCTCTGATTTTATTCTAGGCTTCTTGCTCTCACAAGAGCTAGCTGCAAGATTTATTCTCCAAACATATCCGTTAGCAAAGTGAATTGTAGCAATATGAGAGGTATTAAGTACTCCTTAACAACTCAAAGTGGATTTTACCTCATCCTTTCCTGCCCCCACCTCCTCCAAGAAAAAAAAATGCTACATGAGATACTCAAAGACTTGGTTTGACTTTCACAGAAGTACAATTTAACAGAATTATTCCTAATTTACATTCCTGTAATGGAGGTCAGTCACTGAGAAAGGATAGAGGGAATTTTAACCTGATTAATATTATCAAGGGTATTTTTGATGAGATTTTTCAATTGTATTTTCTAATCTTGGTGTAGACAATACTGTCCAGTGTTTACATGAGGTCCTCATTAAATTGGAGCATCAGTGCAACAAATTACTTCATATGATAACAGAGTGTTTGACAACATAACTGCATAAGTAGAAATCTTGCTTTGATGCAGAGAAAGGGGAGTTCTGTTAAGCATAAATATGATAATCAACATTAGATGCCTCAGCTTTAAAAGACAAGTGTGTGATGGAGAAATGGGGCAGCATGTGTGATTATTAATTAATACCAACTAAAACACCTGAACTTTCTCACTGAGAGTGAGATTCAAGTGGTTCCCAAGTGGAAGGTCAGAAATATAGATACATCAGTTTGTCAGATAATCCTCTTGCCGTTCTCACTGGAGTTTTAATATTTGTTATCCAGAGCAGCTGACCAAGCTGGTGTCCACTGCAACTAACAAATACAGCACCATCAAGAAAACCTGTAGTAAAGGAAGCAAGTGAACTGAAGAGCATAGGAGTCAGGCAGTGTCATGATGGATGTGACCTGGATGGACCAGGCCAGTGCCCACACATGAAAGCAAGGGATGCACCTGCTGTCCCCTCCCATTTCCCACATGTGCACACTCCCAGTCAAGCTCTTGGATACTTGTCCAGAAACACCTCTGACAACCACTGGGTGCACAGCTCACTGAAATCGAAGAAAACTAAACCTGAAAAGAAAATTAGGTTGCATCCTTTGGTTCTGCTTTGCAAATTGAAATGGATTTTCTTTTCTGACCAGACAATCAGTTCGATGATGAGACAAAAAACCCCACCTACTTCTCATGAGACAGATTAAATACCTGTTTTTTCAAACATACCAATTCCAGAAGAAGACAAAAAAAGTTGCTAATTGACATGAGAGGCCCTCAGCAGATCTGTTTAACAGATTCATTCCTGTAAATTTACCTCTACACACTCTAAAATCTAAAACACATGGGCTTCGACTCATATATGAATCCTTCTCTACTTAAAAGAAAGTTAGGCTATGGAATTTCATATCAGGCTGGCAGCCTCAAACACAAGCATCTTCTATTTCTTCAAAACCACATTCACTGCAGCATTTTCCACTGCAACCTCTGTTTCCTCCTCCCACTTGCAGAAAATATGGTCTCCATTTTTGCTCCAGCCACAGCTGTTCTTGACAGAACATAAACAGACGTGGCACTCTGCCTCTGGAAACAGCACTGGTCCCAGACCTTTTCCATTCAGCACACTGAACACAAGCTGGTCAGAACATAACCACATCCAATTTAGCAATTTCAAATACTGAACCAGCAGTGACAAATCTGCATAATTTACTCTGCACCTTCCGTCGTCTGTGAGACTCAAGCCTTAATTAGCACTGCTACAGTCAATCAATCAGTAGGAACATTAAGTTGCCACTTTATTTTACCTATGCAACATCAATTTAAGCTGTACTTGTTAACTTTTTGATGTGAAGAAAAGATCTTGAGAAGTCTTAAATATATTCAGGGTGAGATGCAAATAGCTTCTCTTTATTTCTTTATTTCTTGGGCCTCTAATTTAGAAACACCAGGAAAAAAATGGTTGTCTTTATAAGAAACATTTCACACTTCCTAAATCATAATTTTCCATTTTTTATAAATATATATATATACATTTATATACAGTGAGAGAGAGAGAAAGGTACCTGGGAAAAATTCTCTCATTCTAAAAATATCCATTCCACAACCTTTTGCCCCATTTAAATGGGAATAAATCCTTTTACAGTCTTATGCAATGAACATATTTAGTCGTAATTACTTCTACAAGTAACCACTTAAGACAAGGCATTAAATCCCAGCAGACATTAAAAGGGACATCTTCTCAAGACAAAATGGATTTCCCTGAACAACCTTAGTATTATTAGACTTAAGGGAGACCTTAAATTTGTCAGGGACATGAAAAGTTTTTTCTTAGCCTGAGACAGAGACATCTCTCAAACACTTACTCTGTACCAAGTTTAATAGTGGAAGCCTGTAAATACCTTCTCTTGGCAATTGACCTGCTTAAACACCAGTAAACTAGCACTTAAATAAATACTCTTCCTGACTTCACCCAAGACTCTCAGTTTCACAAAGTTTAACTGCTTTGCTTTCACAGTGTCTCAAGCCACATAACTCTGCATGAATTAGTAAAAAAAGGCACACTAAGAATAAGGGACAAAGAGATGGCACATCTACAGACCAACCATCCTTATTTTGTCAACTGGACATAGTTTAGAACAGGGTAAGCTGTGCGTGAAGCACCAACCTACATCAGGTAGGAGGCAACTTGTATCACAAATATTTCACTGCTTCATGATTCTGATCACATTTAGTGCTAAAAGGATAGCTTATACTGCTGGAAATCCCACATTTTAGACTAAGACCTCAACACCTTGTAACCACAAAATGGCCCTTTTGAAAGATGATAAAGGAAAGCTTTAGAAGCTCACGAATGTCTTAAATTGCAACAAGTGCCCACAGTGCACAAGTGGATTGATATTATCTGTCAGGTGAGCAGAACGACAAGCAAAGGGTCCTCCTCATTCTATTACAGCCCCAGTAAACTCTCAGTGTGCAATACCCTCCTGCCCCAGTTACTACTTTCAAACTATCAGACAGAACTATAACAAGCTCTACTACTGCTAGAAAAAATACTATTTTAGAGCAGAGCCTAATGCCTCTAAGTACTAGATTTCAAGGACATGAAAAGCTTGTTGAAGTGAAAATTCACAAATGAGCTGTTTCTTTAGATTTTTCAAGTATAAACAATTTCACAAAGTAAAATCTGGCAGCAGATTCTCTGCTAGCTAAGCATACAGCTTTCAACAGCAGAAAGGCAAAACAAGAGCTTTCATTTTTTCAACTGAAAGTTTAATAGTTGATGCCATTTAAGGAGAAAAAAGTAGCAATTAAGTACAGCATATTTATTAAATATTAACAGTACAACAAATCATGTTGTCAAGCAGAAGGACTCTCTTTGTAGCTTTTCCAGCCAATCATCAGCCATAGAGCCTTATGTTGTTTCCTTTCAGGTTCTGAAACACTGACTCATGGAAATATCAGCACTGCACACTTCCTCAAAGTGGCAATCTTATAGGAAGTGTTTGTTTAGTCTTACATGACACATTGTTTTGTTTATGTATAAGGGATTCCGGTAAAAATAATTTTCAATTAAGAAAAAAAAAAGACACAAGCCCAACAGTTTCAGTTATGGGAAGCCAAAATAAATCAATTTCAGCTAGACATCTGAACAGCACATTCGTTTACACAAGTACTACTTTTTCTTTCTACTGTACATTACTTCCTTGCAACACAAGCAGAAGTTGCCAGGCATTAACTTCTTTCAGTTCAACTAACCACAAAAGAAACTGGACAAGAGGTAGCACAGTAACAATTCCTCTTAACACTGGTACCCACACCAATAGAGTTCACAGTGCTACTCCACAACTTCAGCATCTCAACGAGACATCTTTAGGAGGTGCCACACCACTGTCAGTACAAATGAGTGAGGCAAACACACCGCTTCCTACAAAGCTCAACTGGTTCAACATTTTCAGAAAAGGAGACAGATGGCTCAAGTGAATCCAAGCATGACTAGAAACAACATTCTTCAGAACACAGAAGCACTTAGGAGAGCCAGGATATAATTACCCACTCAGCTAAATATGGCTGATTCTATGCAGTCCATCAGTCCCAAAAGAACAAGTTATATGAGCAGAAGAAAATGCCTTCATTTACCTGCAGCTTCTTGGAAATACAGGACAAGCCAGAGAATTCAAACATCTCTAGGCTACAGATGTTTTGCACAGCCAAAAGCCACCCAACTGCACCACCTCCCCACTAAGAGAGCCATGTCAACATGGGTGTCCACTCTGATGCATTCCTCAATGCATCAATTCTACATTTCATGCAATTTATGCTAAGGCACACCTGTACACCAGTGTCCCCATTCATGATTTGCCAGCAGAGGTGCAGCAGAGAAGGAAATACAGAATATCTGAAAGTCGGAGATCAGTCACAGTTTGGCTATGAAACAAGCTCCCAAAGAACAGAACTGACCATTTCCACAGCACAATAATCAAAGCACATCAACACAGAAAATTACTTATCTTTTTGCCCTCAAATAACTTTTCTCTTAACCCATTGAAAGATTCAAAGCCGCCTGTCACTAGAAAAGAGAGAAAACTGCAAGATACCCATGAATGGGAACTGCCAAAGGAAGTGTACAGTTGGAATAGCTGAGAAAGTAGTGTCCTCCAATGTTCACCATCTTTTCAGTGGTGCCCAGCAACATTATGAGGAGCAACAGCCATAAATAGAAACACACTAAGTTCCTCAACATGACAAAGAACTTCTTCACATTGAGGGTGGCAGAGCACCAGAACAGGCTTCCCAGAAAGGTCATGGAGTCTCCAGAGAGGGAAACCCACCTAGACACTTTCCTGTATAACCCATGCCAGGTGACCCTGCTTTGGCAGGGCGTTTGCAGTAGATCGTATCCAGAGATCCCTTCCAACCCTAACAACTCAGATCGTATCCAGAGATCCCTTCCAACCCTAACAACTCAGATCGTATCCAGAGATCCCTTCCAACCCTAACAACTCAGATCGTATCCAGAGATCCCTTCCAACCCTAACAACTCAGATCGTATCCAGAGATCCCTTCCAACCCTAACAACTCAGATCGTATCCAGAGATCCCTTCCAACCCTAACAACTCAGATCGTATCCAGAGATCCCTTCCAACCCTAACAACTCAGATCGTATCCAGAGATCCCTTCCAACCCTAACAACTCTGTGAGTCTCTGACCTCCCTTCAGATCCAGCCACAGGATTTTTTGCAGGGAGCCTACAAGCTTCCATATACAAATCCTAGAATATCAGGATGGCTTTACGAGGCTAGCACGATTAAGAATACTCCCTCAACCCACCAAGCAACCCTGCCACTTCCTGTTTTTCTGACAAACTTCCCAAGAG